>APFE031108963.1:53296-70088 GCA_000404065.3 Pinus taeda
TACAACATCAAAATATATATCAAAATAGATCTTCTCAACCAACGAATAAAGAAGGACACATAGCCCGCATATGATCATCCATCTCCCATGTAGTGTCATCGAGCCTAAAGTGCTTCCACTGCACTTTAACTTGCTCGATTGCTCAATTATGGAGCATGACCATATTTCACTGCAAAATGCATTGAGGTTCCGGTTGGAATTCTCCTTTTGGTTCCACTTGCAATACATACCAGTTAATCACATAATCAACGTCTTTCAAATATGTCTTAAGCAATGAGACATGGAAAACATCTTGGACTTTTAGTGCCAGAGGTAGTGCAAGTCAATAGGCCACTGGTCCAATCCTCTCAAGGATCTTGAAAGACCCGTAATACCAAAGTGCTAGCTTGGAACATGACCCAATCCTCAAGGAACTCCTCTTGGGATTAATGCACAAGTACACATGTTCCCCAACCTAAAACTCCTTAAATAGCCTGTGCTGATCTGCATAAATCTTTTGTCTATCTTATGATGCCTTTATATTCTTCTTGATAACCTACATTTCCTGTTCCATCTCTGCCAACATGTCTAATCCAATCAATACCCTGTTCATTGGATCACTCCAACTGATAGGAGTATTACAACTCCACCCATAAAGTGCCTCAAATAAAATCATGTTCAAAGATTCATGATACCCATTATTGTGTGCAAACTCCACCAGTGGAAGATACTCTTCCCACTTCCGTTGTTGATGCATGACATACATCCTCAACATGTCCTCAAGAATCTTGTTGACCCTCTCTATCTGTTCATCTTTTTGCGGATGATAACCTATAGTGAAAGCTAAATTTGTCCCCAAACATGTGAACAACTCCTTCCAAAACCTAGAAGTAAATTTGGCATCTTTGTCCAACACAATCTTCCTAGGAATACCATGTAACCTCACTATCACCCTTTTGAAGACCTGAGCTATTTCACTAGATGAATTCATAAACTTCACTGGAATGAAGTGAGCTACCTTAGTCAACCTGTCAACCACAAATATTAATAGAGTCATGCTGTGTAGATGTCCTCAACAAATATGTAATAAAGTCCATGGAAATGACCTCCCATTTCCACTATGGAATTAGAATCAGCTCCAATAAAGCACCTGGATGCTTACACTCTTCTTTTATCTGTTGAAAATAAAAACATATCACAATATACTCAAACACCTCTTTCTTCAAGTTCGACCAATGGTAAAACTTCTTCATCACTGTCAAAGTATTTTGATATCCTGAGTGACCTAAATACCAATTAACATGAAATTTACTCAATATAAGCTTCTTGAGCTCACTATTGTCCGACACATAGATCCTGTCCCTAAATATGACCAAACCATCTGCCATAAGATGATAATCAAAATCTTGTTCACCTGTACCCTACTGCTATAACCCGTGCTTAAGCTATTGGTACCTGTCATCCTGTTGTCCTGCCTATAAGATGCCATCTTGTAAATATGTCCCATATGAACTCATAGCTGCTATGTGATTTACTTTCACTCTTATGCTAAGAGCATCAACAACCCTATTCTCCTTACCCTTAATATACTTGATCTCAAAGTCAAACTCACTAAGTGTGACAAACCACCTAGCTTGCCTAGCATTCAGATTAGGTTGGTTAAAGAAGGACCTCAACCCACTATGATCACTCATCAAAATGAACCTCCTACCAAGAAGATAGTGTATCCACATCTTCAATGCATGAATGATCGCTTCCAACTCAAGATCACGAGTCACATAGTTATGCTTGTGCTCATTCAATTTCCTTGACCCATAACATACTACATGTCCTTCCTGCATTAGGACTCCACCAAGTCCTCCCTTGCAATCATCTACACACACCACAAAATATTTTTCCAAATTTTCAATCTTTAGAATTGGAGCATTTGTAAGAAATTGCTTCAACTGCTCAAAACTAGCTACATATTCCTCTATCCATGCAAATTTCTTTCCTTTTTGTTGAAATGATGTAATAGGATAGAAAATTTGTGTGATGTTTCTGATGAACCTCTTGTAATAACCTGCCGAGCCCATGAATAATCTGACCTCATCTACATTCCTAGGATTTTCCCATTCCATGATAGCTCTGGTCGTTTCCGGGTCCACAACTATACCTTCCTTGGAAACCACATGCCCCATGTAATGAATCTTTGTCTAAAAGAAACTACACTTACTAAGCTTGGCATATAATTGATGCTCTCTCAATAGTCTTACCACTAATGATATATGTTATTCATGCTCTTCCTCATTCTTAGAATATATCAATATATCATCGATGAATACTAACTTATCTAGATAAGGACGCAACACACTATTCATTAAACACATGAAAGTAGCTGGAGCATTAGTCAGAGCAAAAGGAACCACAACAAACTCATAATGCCCATACCTAGTTTGGAAAGTAGTCTTGTAGATGTCCTCTTCTTTGATGCATACCTCATGATATCCTGATCTCAAATCAATCTTCGAGAACACTATCACTCCCTTCAATTGATTGAACAAGTCATCAATCCATGACAATGAGTACCTGTTCTTAATTGTCACCTTGTCCAACTTCCTATAGTTAATACACAACCTAATAGTACCATACTTCTTCACAACAATACTTGTGCACCCCAAGGCAACACACTTGGCCTAATATATCCCTTGTCAAGAATTTCCTTCAACTACAACTTCAGTTCCACTAACTCTGGAGTGCTCATCCTGTATGGTTCCTTCGATGTTGGTGCTGCCCTTGTCATCAACTTAATAGAAAAGTCCACTTCCCTATGAGGCGGTAACTCCGAGATCTCTGTTGTAAATACATCTTGAAACTGTTGCAAATCTAGATACCACTTCAAGACTTCAACATCCACAAAATCCTTACCTTTATCACTGGAAATATGAAATATAAACAATACACGTCATTTCTTTCTACTGCGATTGGCCTGCATAATTGTAACCATTCTCACTAATATTCTCTTCTCTCCATCATCATCCAAACACGCAATAACCTTATCATAGCAATCCACCTTAGTCTCGTGAATGTACAACCAATCCATGCCTAAAAACATACTATATGATCCCAATGCAAGAAAATTTAGATGTGTTGATGTAGACATACCATTCAAATCAAATGCACAAGATATTACCTAGTGATGAACTCTTTTCTTAGTACCTAGAGCCAACTACACTAACCAAGACTCTACATGCACTTCTTTATTCAAGCAACACTTATCCACCAGGTTAGGATTGATATAACTATAGTTAGATCCAAGGTCAAACAAAATATAATTTTTTTATTATCATAAATCTTACCTTCTATCTCGATAATCGATGTTTGATGATTATCTTTCCTATTATTCAATGCTACATAAATTCGAGGAATACTCTGTCCAACATCCCCAACTGTTTGTGTCTCCTGAGCACTGTATATATGTGGTCTTCCACCCTAATGTTTTGGACAATCTCTCCTACGATGATCCTTGCCACAAGTCCAACACTATAAAGGCTTCCTTCCATCACCCGTGTTCTTCTCCTTAGACTGAAATATTTGTCCTCTGTCAATTGCATTAAACTTCTTATATGGTGTTGGATTTTCATTGCCATCTGTATCTTATGGTTTTTCTCTCTTCTTAGCCCAATTTACTTTATTCTTCTAATTACCTTTCTAATCCTTCTTAGACTCAATCTTGTGCTTCGGTTGCTCATAACAATGCTTCAAATTTATGATGGCTTCCTCCAACGATATAGGCTCATCAAACTCAATCTCGTCTTTGAATGACACCCACAACCTACTGATGAATCTATGAACTTTTTCTTTCTCCTCGTTAAGATAAGGCACATATCTCAACAAATCCAAGAATCTGTTAGAATACTCCTCATCGGTCATAGATCTGATCTTCAACTCATAGAAATCCTTTTCCCTTTCATCATAGTATCTTTCAAATATATACTTCTTCCTAAAAAGTCTCTTGAACTCATTCCAAGTCAACTTTTCTTCTCGAATGCCTCTGACATTCTTCACATCTTCCTACACAATGTTTGCTTTTCCTTTAAAACTGAAAGTAGCTATTCTTGCTTTCATATTCTTTGAGTAATCGTGCAATCTAAAGAACTTATTCATCCCAAGAAACCAAGATTTTTCACCTTGTGACCTTCATTTCTCCATCAAATGTAGGAGGATTTTCTTTCTTGAACTCCTTTGGAGAGTACTGCAACTAAATCCTCCTATATGGATGGTGACAGTGATGATGATGTTATCTCTCTGATCTAGAAATATAATAGAACCCACGATCATTACCCCTCTTGTTAGGTGTATCCTAGAACCTACCATCTATGATTGTGTCATCCTTGTCAAACCTGTATCCTAATTGAGACCTGTTGCCATATTCCCCATTACTCCTTTCCTCCTATCCATGACTGGTCCTAAGCAGTCCTTGTCTCTACAAATATGAAAGAATATGAAGAATCATTGCATTAACCTCTGATTTCTTTTCTTATTCCATAACAATTCTTTCCTGTGACTGAATGATCCTATCATTATCTACCTTACAACTTTTGATCTATGCCTTCAAAATTTTCAATGCATCTGCTATGTCAGGGGAGTACTCATCACGACGTTGTTCATCTAATCTGCAGGGACAATCACGTGAATTGTAGTCCACGATTTTTCTTGTCATCTTGATCCTATACTTCCTACATACATATTATGTCAAATAACCAAATATAAAAATAATAACATACCTCAGTGAAGTTCAGGGGAGGCTATCTTGTCTACATAATCAATCCGGATTAGTACACCATATGCATATATAATGAAATCAACATATCAATAATCTCAAAATCAGCATCATCAACCTTTACATGACGACACTACTACAATAATGACTATCATAATGCATGCATAACAAACACATATACAACTAATATGCATGCATGACAAACACATTCTTCCCATCCTATCCAAGCGTTGAAACTAAGAGCTATGATACCAATATGTAACCACCCCTCCCACATTTACCCAGTTTCACAGGCCTTCCAGGGTAAACATGAGATATAGAGCTACTATGACATGGCCCTACCTCCTAGATCCAATTAAGGAAGTGGGGCCTATAAATGACCACCAATTGACAACTCACAACATTCCACAAGGCTACAGGGACACTCAGGGGCCAGAGAACCACCCCAAGTGACCAAAGCCTAACTTGGGGCTCTTTTTCACACACTTTAACCACCAATCGCATGCATGGCAAGGACTCCATGTGGTTATAGGCCTCCAAACGCATGCAAAAGCCTACCTAGGTACGATTGTGACCCAAATTTTCTAGATCAGATGGTGCAGTCTCAAGATGAGCCTAAATTCTAGATCAGCCTCCAGACCACTGCTTAGAACATCATAAACTTCTTCGAATCAATAATGAAATGACAACAATGCTAAACATACAAACTTGAAGGCAAAAATTGACCTAGACTTCCTAAAACATAACATACATTTCATCAAACACATGGAAAACATGTCAGCTACAGGTCATGAATGCATATTTGATCATAAAAGTTTGAGATTCATTCAAGAATCAACGAGAAGGCCCTATTCCCTCTCCATATAGTTACAACAACACTTATTAGTCCATGTATACATCAATTAATCAATAGTTAAACTATTCATGATGAGAGTCATAGAAGATACACATCATGTGAACAACATATAACTAGAAAATAACCAACATATAAACCATGGCAAATCAACCATAATATCACCAACATAATCGCTACAAATATACACGAATCAAAGTAGAGAAATAACTCTTAGTAATACATGAGAATGTCAACCACGTCAGGGACTTCCATGTACCACATGACCATATATTAGGTTGAACCAAATCTCTCTTTTAGCCAATCACCCCCACGCCATATTCCAAACATGAATGTGGGATCTCATGGAACAAACCAAACAAAACCAAACCGAGGCTTCCAGAGGCCAACCACCTCAACCCTCAACTAGTGGTTCCACCTCACGGTTGGACATCACTAAAACTAACCACATCAGTCTCAACCCAAGTTGTCTCGGGCTCCAGGAACTAGTAACTCAACCCACAACCTTCTAGGGCTCCAAAGTGTTTGTCCAACCCATCTCCAAGACTAGTAACTCAACCCACTAAGGGCTCTATAGCATTTGTCCAACCTAGGCTCCTTGACCAGTAACATAACCCAAGTTGTTTTAGAGATTCTAGAGTGTTTGTTCCAACCCACAACCATTAGGAATGTTGAGAAACGAGAAAAAAACAATCAAGTGGAAAAATCGTCAACGCTATGGCTATCTAGGAAATGAGAAGGCAAGGCTAAAATCACTCTTAATCCAAACAATCCTCCATGCAATGACATAAAATAACCAGATAATCACATGCATATACCATGCATCTATATATTAGCAAAGAAATCACACATGCAACCTGTTATTTGCAAAGCAATCTAGCTGCAGCTGCTGATCCACTTGTTCCCTTGTGCTTTCCTACTTTCCCTTACCTTCTTTCTCCAATCCAAATTGAAACTAGAGTGTTGAAAGTATGCTCCAAGATTTCTCTAAGTGTACAAGAGTGGGAGAGTGAGAGAAAAAAGAGAGCGCCAAGCTAAAATTGACAAAAGCTATGAACTGATCCTTAGAAGCCTTTTTATCATTGAGACCTCCATTTTATTCATTTTCCTTCATTTTCCCTTCAATTTTCTCCTCATGCAAATCTGTGACCTTTATCTCTCTTTTCTCCTATTTTCCTTTATTTTCATAAATAAAATGTCAATTATGCCTCTTTGCCTTTGTCAATGTCTTTGCCAATTTCCAAAAACCATTAATTAATCACAAGTGATACCCATCACTATGTTTTTACCCAACATTCAACTTGGAATACATCTCCCATGACGTTGGTCTTATTTTTTTTTCAATTTTACATAAGAAATAAATGAGGGGATGTTACATATATATTAAAAGTACCCTCTTATATGTATGTGTGTGTGTGTATAAGCTTGGAAGACATGTCCCATGATCTTGGTATTATTATTTTTTTAAAATTTTTACATAAGAAATCAACCAAGGTTGTGTTGTAGTGACTACAACCACCCTCCAAAATTTTGCTATAACTTCGTTTTGGAGCCTCCCTACCAACCATCCTTAACAACATGTCTTGCACTGACAAGTACATATGCTTCAGTCGAGTTTCAGTGGCTTATCAGCTTGTGTTTGCTAGCTTGTTTGCCTTCGACCCACAAGATGACATTCCAAAGCTTGGTCATTTTCTGGTTGTTGTGCGCACTTCGAAAATTGCACAAATATGGAGGGGAGCCAACCTTCCTCTCTAGAATTGTGCATAAAATCTAGGCAGCCTACTGCTCTCCAGAAATGCACAGAGTAGCCAGGCAGCCTTCCCTCTAGAAATTGCGTAGAGTAGCCCATCACTGGGCTTGCTCTCAAATTTTGCACAGTTCTAGATGATAGACAAGGCTTTAGTCTAGGAATTGCACAGGGCCTGAGGGGTAGCCAGAGCCACTCAACCCAAAAACTGTGTAGAAGTCACTTGAAGGCTTGCAGTCCATTGCATGTGCTCCCAACTTGACCGGTTCCCTCTAGGACTAAGAAATATTGCTTTGCATGCATGGGATGCTTTTCCCGAAAAAAGTAAAAAAAGAAAAAGAAAAAGAAAAAATCATCCCTAGATTTTAGGGATCCATTTCTAGTTGCTAGGGATTACATGCAAAATCTGTTTTAGAAACCTCTTGCCAAGTGTCACCTTCTCCTAGATTTGTGGCATGTGCGTCATAAACCTCAATCTTATCAAAACTATTTATTCAATGCTTAAGAGCTCATTCCTCACATCAATCTTGGACCTCTGACATCCCACATCGCATCTAGGAGCATTTGACACACTCAGCTCAAATTTTTCCGGGTAAATCTGCTTTTCATGTCTTATGATGCTTTTTTGTCACTTTTTGTATTTTGGTTTGTGTGAGTGATGTTTGCTTGGTTTTGTTGAAGGATTGTTGTTGTTTTAATGCATGTTAGCTTATAGAAGCATTGTTCCAGTTTTCCATTGCATCTTACTGGTGTCACATGCAAGACACTGTTTCTGCACTAACGGTAGCCATTGCGGTGACTCGCTTCACACACTTACCTGTTCTTCTATTTTCCGAATCTTTCACTCATTTTTTGTATGCATCATCATTCACTCTTGTCTTCACTCAACTCCTCCATGAATTCAACCTTTTTATGTTTTCAGTTGCTTGTTGGTGGGTCTGGGCTGCCTTGGCCCGAACCTTTCCTTACCTGGCTTGTACTATGCATTTATGAGAGTGAAGGCTTTGCATTCCTCCTAGAAATTTCACAGAGTTTGCCAAACACTAGCCTCCAGGTTTTCTCTACGCAATTCTGGGAGGTAGTGCCCTGTTGGCCCCCAGAATTGCGCAAATGCAATTTTCCAAGTTGCAGTATTGCTGACTAAAATTGCGCATTGCATAGTTTTAGTCCTCATCATGCCAATATGGATTGCGCTCTATGCAGTTTCAACAGTCATTCAACCCATTGATAGTCCGAACTATGTTCTGCGCAGTTTTGGTAGTCAATCTCCTAGTCACCCAAGTGTGTTTCATGTCAGTCGTCAAGTTTCTTTTGGTTTTCAACTAACATTGTGCTTACCATGAGTGTTTCTCTATCTCTAGGTATCAAAAGTGTTCAACCGTCTCTCAATAATACAGGTATAATCGCTTCCAAGAGAGCAGGGTCAAAGGACATCAACGAGAGTGCAATTGGAGATGCAGTTGAGAAAGTGTCTATGAGCTTGCCCATCTATGAAGACACCAAGTTGTTCATAGACAAGGAGATCAAGATGAAATGAAAGGATATCAGTGACACCTTTTCAGGCACATTTGAGGAGAATATGGAATATTGCGGGGCCTATGTCAATATACACAAGTCTGGCTTGTATTAGATTGCATGCAGATATCCCACATTTCTATGCGTGGAAATGATCCATTAGATTGTCTCGCATACTGATCTAGAGATGATGGTGTTGAGAAGTGTCATTGGAACAAAACTTGCTACCTCCAGGGCAAAGGAATTTCAGGATATGTATCACTTGCCACAGTCGGTGATCACGATGGATACACCCTTCACTAGACCCACCAACAGTGCAAACTCAAGAGACATTTTGAAGAGCTAGGTGAAAGAGCTGTCCAAGTTCAGGACAACACCCAACTAAGTGTACAAGATAAGGATATTGCAGAAGGAATATAAGCTCTTGGTCATCTTTGCATGCCACTTATATGATCAAGAGAGCACAGAAACCTTCCCATAGATTTGGGTGATTGTGTTGGATCAACTGGTGAGTGAAGGAAGACCTTTCAACTGGTTCGACATGTTGGCTCTCAGGTTGAAGGGACAAGTAGCAGAAGCCCAACATCTGCCCATGGGTCAACAAGTGAAGCTATTCATGTCCTCTTACATACTTGATGCCATTTGTGCACGTTAGCAGTTCCCAAGCTTGGGTTGTGCATGGACACCTTAAAAAACCTCTGTGCACACTTATTGTAGGTTGTTCTCTGAATGTAGCTTATGTGGAGTTATTATACAACTATCAAACCACTTTGTCACCCCAATGTATAAGATGACATTTTATCAGGATCCGCCTTGCATGTCACAGGAAGCAATGGAGGCATTTGTTGACATAGCAGATTGGTATGCCTCACCCCTTGGCATCTTCATTTGGATGTATAATGTGAAGAAGGTTCCATATGTTTTAACAAAGTCTTCCATGGATAAGATCATCATGCAAGAAGTGTCATATCACATCTTGAAAGGGTTGTCAGCTAGACTGCATCAGAAGAATAAGGAACCTTGGCCTACTCGTCCTTTGCGGATTAGGTTGTATGAGATCCAGAATCTCAAGCATGCTGAGGATGAGATAGAGGAATTCAAGAGATTCACCTTCAGCACCAGAAGTTTCAATCCGTATGACCCACATTTCTTAGTGAAGGACCATTGTGCGAGAGTGCATCATCCTTGGATCCATGGGGCATGTCATTGGCCCAAGGAAGGCCCATGGAGATACGGCTATCATTTCTCAGGGCTCAATGAACTTGTCAACATAGATGTAGAGTGGTTATCAAAGAAGAATGAAACAACATCCTAGAGAGTAGCATCATCAACAGCAGCAGAGGGAAACAGACCTGAGCTTGACAAAGGAAAGAGGAAGGTTGTACACAACACAGAGGTGGAGGAAAGTTGCAAGCTCAAAGTAGATCCACTTGTGTTGAGAGAAGATTTTGAGATTGAGGCTAAGAGGTAACAACATGACAAAAGGATTGCGTAAAGGCAAAGAGAGAAGAAAAAGTTGGAGGAAGCAGAAAAGGAGTTGCAAGAGTTGAAGTAGCAACTCAGGGTCGAATAGGAGCTATGAAAAAGAGAGAAGGAAGTGCAACAAGAACATGAACAACAGAAGGTGAAACATGCACATATTGATGAAACTATGCCCATACATGTTATTGACTCATCCGAGTAGTTGGCACATAGCAGACAGGGTGAGTAATCGCAAGAGCAGGATTTTTCTCAAGAGATGGAACAGATGTTAGAGTAGATGGACATGAATATGATTCAACTAGAGTTAGATCAAGATATTGAAATCATGCCTCAAAACCAAGAGGTCACCCCACTAGCTTCACCAAATCCGGAAGCAGAGCGAGTCCCAAGCAGTCAAGGAGACATTGAAATCCTTAAAGACAATATGGAGGTAGAGATGCACAAAATATATTTCGACAAGTCACAACACAGAGTTGTACAGTCGTGCAGAGTGCCTAATTCGGATGTCCATGTATCTCCTATGTAGTTTGTAGAACGAGTGATCGTATCTGATGTGCGCAGACATCTCGCTGCATTGGACGATGCTACCAAAGCATATGATGAAGCCACCAACTCGAGTGTTAGATTCTTGATAGCTAGGAATAAGCACATGACTAAGGATTTATAAGCGGCCACATAGGGAGGAGAGCAGGTTACATCATCCTCCATAGCAGATTTGAGGATAGAAATACTAGATGAAGTTTCGTCTCTTGAGACAATCATGCAGAAGTTGTGCTTCATATTCGTCACAATGCATAAGTCAATTGTCTATGTCAAAGTTTGGCAGAAACGTTGTGCTAGGAGAGCACACATCTTGTAATAATTACACACTGCTGTTGATCACATGCAAATATGGACAATGAGGTAAAAGGGATCCCCATTGCACTTGCCAAAGATGAAGAAACCAAAGGTAGTAGAGTTGAAGGCACAAATCTGGAGTTAGATCCGGAATTATGAGGAACTCTCGTAGCTCATCACCAGCTTGCAGGCTTCACATGAATGAGAATTCAAGGGCATGGATGTCATTATGCGCACACATGTGATTCCATCCATTGGCACACTCATCGAGGCAAAGTCAAAGAACCAAGTCTGGCTGGAGCTGGACATGTACTTTGACCAGTTGATGCGTGTAGCCACCAGCGTAGACTTGTATATGAGCACAGACACTATGCACCAGTATGTTGGTGGTCCAACCGCACTCAGGATTATGATGCACATTCTATCAGATGAGTTGGATAGAGGTGCCAAATCAGTGTACCCAGATGCAACGAAGGCAAGAGTTCGCTTTCAGAAGGATGTCACCACAGAGTATGCAAACACCATAATAATATACCAAGCTTGGCATCAGTTCACCACTGTCGATCATCGTGAGGATGTCGAAGAGTTAGTCTTCCCACAACTATTCGAGTCTTAGTGATGTTTTGCATGGATTACTAAAGCATATTTTTGTCTCACATGGGTACATGTACAGGTTGTAATGTATACATGTTGTAAAAGTGAAAAACCAAGTGTCAATAGTAGAATGTAATAGTCATGTAGTAAATGAAGAGTCATGAGGATAGGTGAAGAGTCACAAAGGGGAATGTCAAGGGTCACCCCACCCTTTTCTATTTATAGAACCTCATAACTCATTGTATAGGCTTTTGGGAGCCAAGCTTCCTAAAGGTGTAACGTAGATATAACTTGGAGTGTATTATAACAAGCCTTGGCTTCTCCACAGTGCAGAGTTAGTACATCTCTTTGGAGGTGCAGGCAGCAGTGGCTGTAATGTTCTACTATCGGGGCTAGTGGAAGTCATGGTTGTATGTATCACTGGATCTTTCACTCCTTTAATATAACAAAGCCAACACGTTTCATGCATATGTTGTCATTGTAGTTCAGCTATCCTGGTTACTTTAATGATGTATGTAGCTGTTATTTACGTAGGTATGTATGGAATATTCCATATGTGTTTGTATGAATCTTATCAAAGCCTGTTTTTGATATAACCCATCACTTTGGATCATCGACTATCCAACTTTCCATCTCGTGATGTCTTCCTGCTCGTATGTTCCCTTTCAAGCTGCATGATATCACAAGTTTTCTAAGGGGCACACTCACTCTCCCTTCCGTGTGTTAGAGCGTTTCATGCATCGTCCTTGACTTGCTACAAGGTCACACCCTTGCTCCCAACAAGGGCATATTACTTATCTCTACGTGCAACTGCAGTCAAGGCGGTACCGTACTACCCACTACTGGGTATCCTACTCCAAACAATTTGAGGTCTAGTTGGGACTTCTTACTAGGGAGATCCCCTGACATGTTGGCGGGTCCAGCACCATCAACATTTCTGGCACTAGAAGGAGGGCAAGATGACAAGCTGAGGCCTCACATCCTATTTTGAATCTTTTCACATCTATCATGGATATCGTTGTAGTTAACCCTCCGCGATGTCTGCCCAATGCACATTCCTTTAAATCACGAAGGAGTTTTTTGATCACTTGTCTGAAATCACGTATGATGGTGAAGACGAAGTGTCCTGGCATGAGCACTTACATGAATTCCTTTAATTCTTGGAGGATGTGGAAGAGTTTGATGAAGTAGAGCTCAGCATGCTTCTTGCAACCACACTTTGCGAATCCCCACAACAATGGTGTCGCAACCTGCCTCACAAGTGCATGCACTCATTTAAGCACCTTTGTAATCTAAGTGAATCATTTTTCCATCATTTTTATCCTGAAGCTCTTGATAAGAAAATGTTAAAACAATGGAAGGCCTTGCATGAATCACTTATGGATTTTTGGCAGCAATTCCGTTTACTCTAGTTTGAAGCTCTGAAAATTCAAATGAAATTCCAATATCTCATAGAAAGATTTGAATATTGGATTACCAAATCAGACGGTCCAAAAATGAAGTTAAAGTTCAAACCCCGCTCAACATACTTCAATGATGGAGTTGCGCAATCACAAGCGAACACAGTTGATGTCACAACTGGCAGTCCACCTTCCCCTCATCAAACAACTCCACCCCTACAGAGTGATGTGGGAGAACATGCACACACGTCTGTTCAACTGTCACATACTCCCACCATCACCACTCTTAATTTTTGTGCAGATTTGATTGGGAAGCCCATGGGTTTTCACACACACTTGTTACCTCAACCTCCATCTTCATGTTGTACTTATCCTCTAGATTGCACTGTCTCATTTTTTTACATTCTAGACTCTACACCTATTTTGAACGACTAAGCCATCAACGAAGTTGACGTTGCACAACCAACCTGTGCTATCATTTATGATGAGTATGACTGGGAATCTGAACATCAACCTGTCGTGAAGGATGACCTCCTTTTGTCCGCGCCTCCTTTGCTTTTTCCTAACATCTTTTGTGATTCTGCTATCTCTGATTTTCCTTGTGTAAATCCATCATGGATGCATCTACTTCCTATCATTTTCAGAGAACACCCGATGTCAGTGCATCATTCGAAAATGGAGAGGACAAATTCTTCATTGAAAATCCACTTGATTTTTCATCTTCCTTTTCCAAAAACATAGAGGGTGAAAATTCTTGCTTCTCATCTACCCCTCTATTTGATTCATCAGATCATGAGGATGCCGATGAACTCATTGATTTTTTTATTGTAGCTGTCGTGATCTATTTACTCCCATATTCAATCACGATGTTGATCCTATCGCTATTGATCTTTCAAAGCCACCTGTTTATGATGATCTATCTATCGATGAAGTCGAAACTCCCCAAGCTGTCGAGGCACTTTAGCCCGAGCTGATGGTTATGTCAGGCCCTCACTGTCCTGAGGTTGGTTTCACCTTCGATCAAGAAATTGTTGAACTACCCAAGGCTCCTCATCACTCATCTGTATGCATTGAAGATCAATCCAACACACATATTTCACTTCCTCCACTCGAAACACATGATCCCATCGCTCATGCATTGGAGGAATCTTACAAAGAAAGCACACTTGCAAGACATAAGTTATCTCTTTTTTATGACATTTGCTTGCATGTCACAGTCAAGACAGTGCATATGTTTAACATCTGCACACAGTTTATCACAACACCATGGTAAGTCCACAAAGTGCTTGTCATGTGCTTTCACTCTTTGCTTTTTGTGGATGCATTTAAACTCGAAGTGTGATTGTCTTCGTTGTTATATCTTTCATGTTTGCTGGTTCACTCGACTGTGCTATTTGCAAACCATGCCTTCACCAACATGGGTCAACTAATGCGCTAGTGGTTGCATTGGAAATATAACTTCACATGAGCAAACCCATGCACCATTAGCTTAGGAGTAGGAGTAGTGTTTGATTTATGTTTTGTTTTCCTGCATGCATGTTTGTTTTCTTGCTTGGTTTGTTTGTTTGCTTTCCTACTTGCTTTGCTTACTTGCTTTGATTTCACATTTACTTCTTCTCTTTTCTCTTTTGTTTATTTGCTTGTTTACGTTCCTAGGTTAGTTTCACATGAAACTGTGTACGACTCTTAAGACAAGCAGGGTAAAGTACAAGAGGACCTATATGCCTATCAATACTTGGTTATCTATTGTCCTTTGTCTTTATGTAGAACTTGTTGTCTTTAGTCAATGATGCACCAAAGGAAAATATGTTCCATTTGAAGTAAATCTTGATGAAAACACAATGCTTGCGCGCTAACTAGTACCACCTACTCTAGTCAGTTGTTTTTGGGTTAACCCTTGCCAAATCAGTCAAGTAGAGTAAGGTGAGGGGGAAAACCTTAACAAGTATGTTAGAGGTGTATATAAAATACTTCTCTAAAGGAACAACCTCTTATGCTCTCAATAGGTCGGGATCCCTCTTCCGCCTAATAAGTGCCTATGCACAAGTCTTGAAAAAATGAAAAATGAAAAAATGAAAATGTGAATTTTTTTGAAAAATGAATAAGGTTAAAGAAGAGAAAGGCTTCCTGCACAGAGAGGTGATGAAAGTAACTCTATCAGGGTACTAACTAGGCTTGTTGGCAGAAAAGTGATGCTTGTGTTCTTGCGAGACTCTGCCGGGGTACTGTCCATATCTGTTGGTAGTGGAGCAACACTAGAGATGAAACTTAAAATCTGACAATCATATTGCTTGTGTACCAATATACCCCTCATCCCCAATTGAAACAACTGAGTTGAATTAGCTTGGAATGTGTGTTGACCGATCAAGAGCATGGAAGGTGCAACATCTTTCACTTAAGCTAGTGTGGAAACCATGATGATCTAAGAATCAAACAATACTTCTGGAGGAGTTAGACTTGCTTTTCACAAAACAAGGTCCATTCAGAGAGTCAGAGTTCTACCGATGTGTCGCCAACTATTGTAGCGGCTACAACCACCCTCCAAAATTTTTCCTTAGCTTCATTTTGGAGCCTCCCTACTAACCATCCTTAGCAACATGTCTTGCACTAACAAGTACATATGATTCAGTTGAGTTTCAGTGGCTTATCAACTTATGTTTGCTAGCTTGTTTTCCTCCCACCTACAAGATGACATTCCAGAGCTTGGTCATTTTCTGGTTGTTGTGCTCACTTGGAAATTGCACAAATATAGAGGGGAACTAGTCTTCCTCTCTAGAATTGCACAGACCATCTAGGCAGTCTGTTGCTCTTTAGAAATGCGCAGAGTAGCCAGGTAGCCTTCCCTATGGAAATTGCATAGAGTAGCCCATCACTGGGGACACTCTCAAATTTTGCGTAGTTCTAGCTAACAGTCAAGGCTTTAGTCCAAAAATTGCGTAGAGCCTGAGGGGTAGGCAGAGCCACTTAGCCTAGAAACTGCACAGAAGTCATTCCAAAGCTTGCAATTCGTTGCATCTGCTCCCAGGTTGACCGGTTCCCTCCAATAATGAGCAATATTGCTTCGCATGCATGGGCTTCTTTTCCCGAAAAACAAAAAAAAAACAAAAATCATCCCTAGATTTTACGGATCCATTTTTAGCAACTAGGGGTTACATGCAAAAACTGTTTTATAAACCTCCTACCAAGTGTCGCTTTTTCTTAGATTTTTGGCACGTGTGTCATAAACTTCGATCTTATCAAAACTATTTATTCAACGCTTCAGAGCTCGTTCCTCACATCGATCTTGGAGCTTTGGCATCCCACATCGCATCTAAAACTAGCAATGAAATAAAACTATCTAAAAAGAAAATAAAAATAAAAATAAAATAATAAAAACAATTTTATGGTCAACTTAAACATCAAATGAATAAATCTAATTATAAGAATCCAGACTATTAAGGATAATAATAATATATAATAATAATAAATAAAAAATGGTTTTGCATATTTCCTGTGGTGTGGTATTTGAGGTTTTGAACTCGGATATTCCGCAATCTTCATTTTTATGTTGTCGACGTTTTGAGTCTAGAACAAGACTCATCATAAAGATTGATTTACAAAGAAGAGAGACAAGAGCTATA
>APFE031108963.1:74391-111642 GCA_000404065.3 Pinus taeda
ATAATAATCATTTTTAGTCAAAATAACTGTTATATTTTCACTGTAAAAAATTAATTGTCAATACATCACTCTCTTTATTTAGTCTTGCCAAGATTTGACTTTCCATCTTGTCCTGATGATGAACCACACTAGATGGTCTGAAACACGTCGATAAAATATCTCTGATGTGATTATTACCAAAAGATTTCATAATTTTTAAAGTATAGATTGCAGAAGCCCAGATTTAGATTAAAAACATCATTTTTAAAATTTGTAGATAAGGCGAGAAGCCAACATTCACCATCCCTATGTAAAAGAACGAGACAAAATCTCATACCAGTTGAGAAAAAACCTTGACATTGATTGCCATGTTCCCAAAGACGGTACTAAAGATGCCTCCAAGAGTTCTAGGAAGCAATGTATTTACAGGTAGACAAAAACTACTAGGCCATTGATCCAGGTGGATATTGGTGGCCACCCACCTATTCCACTTGGACCCCCACCATTGTTTCTTTTAGTTTTTTTAATTGGCATGTAGTTGTCACATCTCTTCTTGAGGATGAGATACCATCACCTAAACTAATTTTTTTCCTTTTTGCATGTAGATAGTTTTCAGTATTTTGTTATTAGTGAATTGAAGTTTTGTTTTCATTATATCTTTGTGTTTAGGTTTATATATGTATTTCATTTTATTCCTGCATAAATTAGGATCAATGGTATCAGAGCAGTCTGCTCTTTCTTTGTTTTTATTTGCATGTCCCTAACGAGGTTGGGGTAAAAGGAGTTAGGGCTTGAACTAGTTGAAACCTTGCAAGATTGGCCTTGTCAACCTTGACGATCTCCGATGGCAGAAGAAAAGAAAGATGACGGAGCAGGAGACCCTTTCAAAATGTTGTCGAAGAATCCCTCGAGCGACAAAGGAACGAGAAGATTGAAAACTTTGCCTAGATCCTTCGGTGGATGCTTACAAGCGATGCATCTTCATCCTAGAACCACCCTAGATGCACCACTCCCTTTAAGGTACAATTCATCTTTGACCTTCCCATATTTGAAGGTCAGATATATGCAGATATCATACATAAATGGTTAAATATGTTGGAATGATATTTTTTGGTTCATGATTTCTCCAATAAGGAAAGGATTACTTTTGCACTCCTCAAATTCGCCCCCCACATCAAGGACTAGTGGGAAACCTACTGTGAGCAGAGGGACGAGAGGGAACCCTCACTATTTTCAATCATACTTACTTGGAATTCTTTTTGAGACACCATCAAGGAGCAATATTAGCTTATTGGGATCTATGAAGATAAGTACATAAAATGGAACACACTGTGGTAAGGAAAGGACCAAGATGTGCTGAAGTTCACAATTTTTTTCATACCCTTCGCACGAAGTTGGGTATCAAGGATTATGAGCGGCATTTGGTACTTAAGTACTGTTAGGACTCTGAATGTAAGTACCGTTAGGACTCTGAATTGTCTATTTTTGACCCTACATTTTGTTATGATATTACTCTTTTTAACCCATGAATTGAAACCCTTGATATCATTTTTGACCTCATCATCCCAAGGTATGAAGTAACTCTCCTCATTTGCTGTATGATTAATTATTCAACACATATTCATGTTATCTTTACAATTAATCTTTGGAAATTGGCTAAGTCGCTGACAGTTGATTGGAGTTGTTCAAAGTCCACAGAATCATAATTCACAGTTGTTGCAACACCAGGAACAACAACTGTGCAGTTGCTGCAACACCAGAAGCAGCAACTGACTAAAGCATGAAATGTCTTAATTTGCAACAACAACTGTCTGAAGTTGGCAAGACTATACTCGGCCGATGATGATACAGCATGATCAGTCAATCTAGCCACAGACGCGGGAACACCAGGAATAGCATGAAGTATTTTAAGGGACGATTAAGATTTACCGAATCAACAACAACAGCAGAATAACCAAGGATAGCACGAGGACCCCGAGGAGATAGACGAAGACCATCCATTTTGCAACAGCGGAAAGATCCGATTAACCAAGGATGACAAAGATATACATTGTTGTAACAGTATACTGTAACAGGAACTAATTTCCTATTTTTGTACAAAAGAATTAAACTGTAGGACAATCTATTGTAATAGATGTCTCCTCTATAAAGAGGAGACATCTACAGTTGAAGGACTGGCGTGTGTGATACCGAATTATTGTAGTGCTGAAGGTCGGAACCTCTATTGTAATTGAACTCTTGGCAGATGAATAAAGTTTTGTTCTGAGCAGTTTGATTTGATATTTGTGTTCAGGGGAATCTTGTGAGAGGGACAGGGCCCACCTTCTTCACAAGATTCACCCATTCCTTTCCTGTTAAGTGTGTGTTATTTCCGTATGTGTTTAGCCTTGCTTATGATATTTCCCTTTTACTGATACGTTGTTCCTTTAATCGATTGGCATTGTGAGAAGTGTGTCACCGATGAATAGGATTTTTGGTGTGTATTGGCGACTGGTCACGGAGGCAGGTGCTGGGCGTCCTTATTCTAAGGACAGGGTCCTGGTCCTCTGTTACAAACAACCATCATTTTTCCGCAGATTTGTTACCTTTACTCAATTTCATTTCATTTCTGCAATAGTTTAAGACTGTTGTAACGCAGAGTAAGTGTTTGATATGAATTAGATTTGTTGTACTACAGCTTTTAATTCTTTTGAAATTAAAGTGCATACAGTACGCGGTCACCTTTGAAATAAAAGGACTTTCCCGGGTTGACAAATTAATGTGGTACTCGACTGTTAATCAATAACAATTCAAGTGACCAACATTTTGGCGCCGTTGCTAGGGAAGGCGACTAATTTTTTTTTTAAAGCATTAATGATTTTTCTTTAGAATAACAGGTGCATGAGAGGACGCAAGAAAGCTAATTTCACAGGTGGTAAGGGCACGGGAGGCGGAAGAAAAACTTTCATTGACGAGATCATTTCAAAAGCTGAGACATCTCAGAGAACGAGTTCCCGAAGACCTCAAATCCAGTATTCCTCCCAAACAGATCATCAGATGGAGGAAGTACTAGGGCCTGAAAGGAAGCTGGAAACACCAGAGCACATTGAGGAACCAGTAGAAGAACCTGAAGAAACAAAAGATGCTGAAGATAGAGCCAGTGACTTGGGGAGAAGAATAATGGAGGATAACAGAGTAGAAGGAAGGGGGGAAAACTCACTTTCCACCCTGGAATTTCCTATTGGGGACCTCCCAAGAGGAGCAGTCCCTATGAAAAATATTCCACCTGCGGCATTGCCTAATTTTCATGGGTTATCCTCTGATGATCCCGATGAGTTCCTCTTTGAATTTGATATACTGTATAGAAGTTATGATTATGTAACTCCTGCTCAGAAGTTAAAATTGTTTCCAGCGACACTGAAAGGGAACGCGTTAAGATGGTTTATGAGCCTAGGGGCTCAGGTAATCACCACATGAGATCAGATGAAAGAAAATTTTCTGAGCAAATATCAGGATTACTGTCGAACAAGAGAAAGCCACCCTTTCCTGAAAGACTGGCTCTTACTAAAACGTTTGAGCCACCAGCTTTTAACCTTTTAGGAGAACTGCAGAATTTATATGTCAAAATCCCAATATTTCAAGCACTAAGAGATGTCCCTATCTATGCCAGAACTGTTAGGGATATTTGTATTAAAAATCCTGGAAGAAAATCCAAGGAACCCCTGATAGTTCATGTGATGGGATAACTGACCGCTTTGATGACAGAAAAAGACCCCCCTGTGAAATATGGTGACCCTGGTCACCCTACAGTAACAGTTCATGTCGGCAAAACCTTTGTCTCTAAAGTTCTAGTAGATCTAGGTGCAGCAATAAATATTATGACACTCGAAACAACACAATTACTGCAGTTGAAACACTTAATTAGGGAAACTCCAACCATTCTAGAGCTGGCTGACCGCTCTACAATTAAACCCGAAGGAGTCATTGAAGACCTGGTAATTTCCATAGAATCTTGGAATTACCCAGCTGACTTTGTGGTGTTACAAACTAAAACAAAGTTGGGGGGTCATCCATTAATTCTAGGAAGACCTTGGCTGGCTACAGCAGATGCTTTCATTAGCTATAGGTCTGGATCAATGACAATATCTAGTGGGCAGGAAACCAAACAACTGACTCTTTATCCTCATACGACACCCATGATTAATAACGATAATTCAATATGGGTAGATTATGAGGATGAGGAAACCCAACCTATATTAACTGTTGGACAAGCTTTAACCCTCAAAGACTCAACCGAAGATGAACTAATCAATAATTTTATTTCTGAACCTTCTTCGGTTAGCTCAGAAATACATAATCACCTCACTGCAATCCTAGAATCTGAATCCCAGAACAACCTTGAAACTGAAAATTTACCTCAGATATTAGCTGTCAGTCCTTCCAAAAGTATAACAGTAGAAATCGAACCGGGTAAAACATTAAATATAAATCCTAATCTAACAAATGATCAAAAACAATAGTTAATGAAGCTACTCAAAGAAAATAAAGAGGCATTTGCTTGGGATTACACATACATGAAAGGGATTTCTCCTGAACTATGCACTCTCCGTATTTATATTAAAGAAGGATCCCGACCAGTTTGCCAACCCCAAAGACGAACGAACCCCAATTTAAGGGAAATAGTAAAGGAAGAGCTTCAAAAATTGTTAAATGCAGGATTTATATACCCCATATCTGATAGTGAATGGGTTTCTCCGCTAGTAATAGTACCCAAGTAACTTTTTAAAGATGAAACTTGCGCCTTTTGACTTTTACAGGGGTACGCACCCTAGCTTTAGTATACAGAGCGTATTACTACGCAGGTCTAATGAGTGCGTACACGCAGGCAAGGTAGAGAGAACCTGCATACCCAGAGATAAACATGTTTTTAAGTGACTTTCTCTCTTTTTGAAGTTTGACATGCAGAGCAGAGGTATGAGGCTTGACAAGGAGGATAATATGACTATTGATAGAGCCATATTAACTGCAGATAGTCATGGTGACAAATTTCAGTGTAACACACCCCAGCAGCATTTCAGAGAGCGGTGATAGGGATCTTTTCTGATATGATAAATGATTCCTTAGAAACTTTTATGGACGACTTCACTCCTTATGGAAGAACCTTTGAAGATGCCCTGCAGAATCTTGAAAAAGTACTTAAGTGGTGTATAGAAGCACATCTTGCCTTAAGTACTGAGAAATGCCATATGATGATGAATGAAGGCATTGTATTAGGCCACTTTGTTTCATTGTTAGGAATTCAAGTCGATCCTGCAAAAATACAGGTAATTTTGACCCTCCCTATCCCCAAAACCCAGACAGAAGTGAGGAGTTTCTTAGGACATGCAGGGTATTACAGAAGATTTATCAAAGACTTTTCTAAGATAGCTTCTCCTCTGTTTGTGTTACTAACGAAAAATGCTGAATTTAAGTGGACTGATGATTGTGAAAAAACATTTGATCAGCTTAAACATCAGTTGTCCATAGCTCCCATTTTGAGAGGACCAGATTGGGCACTCCCCTTTCACATATCCTCTGATGCCTCAGACACTGCCATTGGAGCTGTCCTGGGATAGGAAGAAAATGGTCTTCCCTATGCCATTTATTTTATTAGTAAAAACATGACTCCCGCAGAACTTAATTATACAGTCACTGAGAAAGAATTTCTAGCAGTTATTTATGCTATCAACAAATTTCGGCATTATATTACTGGTTATACTACTTTTGCGCATACCGACCACTCGGCCATTAAATACCTAATGATTAAATCAGTTACAAATGCTCGAGTCACTAGATGGTTACTGTTATTACAGGAATTTGATATCACAATTGTAGACCGACCAGGAAAACAAAATGTAGTTGCTGACTTTCTTTCTCGGTTAAAAACTAATGAAAATATTCCAGTAGATGATTCTTTTCCCGATGAGTATTTATTTGCAATCTCTGCTCACTCACCTTGGTATGCAGATATTGCTAACTACTTAGTTGCAGGAAAATTACCATCACACCTATCGCATAGAGAAAAAAGGAAAATTATTCAGCAGAGCGCTAGGTACAGCTGGATAAGCGGCTGTTTGTTTCACACAGGACTCGATCAGGAGATCCGGAGATGTATTGGTGAAGATCAGATTTATGATGTATTGAAAGCTTGCCACGATGGACCTTGTGGAGGACATTTCGCGGATAAAAGAACAGCACACAAGGTTCTCAGGATGGGATATTACTGGCCCTCAATCTTCAAAGATGCAAAGAAATATGTCAGGGCCTGTGATAGCTGCCAAAGAATGGGCCAGCCTAATCACAGGGATGAAATGCCACTCAATCCCCAGGTGATTCTTGAACCATTTGAAAGATGGGCACTAGATTTTATAGGTCCCATTAATCCTCCATCTAATCAAAGAGTTTACATACTAGTATGTATAGATTACATGACTAAGTGGGTAGAGGCCAAGGCACTTATCAAAGCTAATGAGGAATCATTATTAACATTTTTATTTGAAGAAATCTTCATTAGGTTTAGATTGCCTAAGGAGCTAGTCACTGATGGAGGACCTCCTTTTAATTCCCATGGCTTCAAAGACACATTGCAGAAATACCATAGTAAGCATAGAATGACTACACCTTATCACCCCCAGTCAAATGGGCAGGTGGAAAGCACCAACAAAGTCATAGAAGCTATTCTGACAAAGACAATAAAGGAGAATAGGAGGGGCTGGTCTCAAAAGCTGCCTGAAGCACTTTGGGCTTATAGAACCACTTGGAAGAACACCACAGATTTTTCATCCTATGAGTTAGTTTTTGGTAAAAATGTTGTTTTCCCTTTGGAGTTTGAAATCAAAACTTTGAGAACTGATTTAGCTGTTAACCTTGATTTGACTGATGCACAGACAACCAGGTTGCAGCAGCTGCAGGAGCTAGACGAGAAAAGATTGGATGCCATCCACCAAACAACCATGATTCAGCAAGAAAGAACCAGATGGCATGACAAAACTATTAAGCAGAAGCAGTTCCAGAAAGGTAATTGGACTTTACTGTATGACTCCCATTTCGAGAATTTCCAAGGTAAATTAAGAACAAGGTGGTTAGGACCTTATGAAATAGATGCTATATTTCCAAACAGAACAGTCAGACTCTTAGCAATTGATGATAATAGAACATCGTTATTAGTGAATGGATACTGACTCCATCCGTATCAACAACCTGTTTCTAAGGAGGATTTCAAAGCTACCTGCATGGCAGAATTACACTATGTTTTTTTGGAGGAATTTGCTTCCCCTCAAGGCACTTAAATTTCTGTTCATTTATTTATTCTTAGATTAGATTTCTGAACTAATAATCCCTGCCAAGGGGTTGCTATGTTACAATTAGTTGTTTTGCAGATCTTACTTTCGGAGGATGGCTGAGAATAAAAATCCTAAAAGAATCACTTTGCAGGTTGGGAATGCTTTTTGGATCATAAGTTAAGTTCTACACCATTTTCCTGTTGCTGCAACACCATTCCTTATTGCTGCAACACCATTTTCCTGTTGCTGTAATATCATTCCTTGTTGCTGCAACACCATTTTCCTGTTGCTGCAATATCATTCCCCGTTGCTGCAACACCACTTTCCGTCATTCCCCGTTGCTGCAACACCACTTTCCGTCATTCCCCGTTGCTGCAACACCACTCCCTGTCATTTGCCGTTGCTGCAACACCACTTTCTGTCAATGCAATATCATTTCTCCGTTGCCGTAACACCACTTACCGCACGAGCTTATGTTCCGGCAAAATATCACTTTTCAACACTGCAACACCAATCCCAGCACTTAACGAATTATCAGCCTCATGGAACATATTCCACTGCATTGAAGGGACCAGCCAAGCACTCTAACAAGGACACGTCGTCACTGCTACTTCCTGTCAGATCGCTTGTGTTTTCACGATTAAAAACCCGTTCAAATTATGATTAAGCCACAAAAGACAAGATAAGACTTTTGCGTGCGACTAAAGGTAAAAAGTAAAGGTACACATGTTTAAGTGTGAATATTAATTTATAGTTAATGCGGAGATGTGATACAACTGCCGAAACCATTATACTGCCAATCAAATCATTCAGCCGTAGATTTGGGGGGGATTACCAAAATATCACAATTATTCCATAACACGTTAATCGCCGCCACCCTTATTCCTCGCGGTAATATCTAAAACTCACTCTGCCGTGGCATATCCTCATTTGTAACGGTTTGCTCTATTTCAAACTCAGAAACTAGGCTCTGTATCGTGTATTGTTCGCTGAATCAGCAGCTATGGGATGAAATCTGATTACCTATGAACCTGGCACAACAGCGCTACTGGAACTCTACCCCGAGTTTTATCAAATTTTTCTGCAGGCAGGGTGGGTAGACTACTTCAGAAGACTTCCAGACTTCAACACACAACAAGTGTTGGAGTTCGCATGCAATTTGAGAGAAGGATTTTCTACAGTCCAGGGAGTACGTATACTGGTAACAGAGGAAGATGTATCCCAAGTCTCTGGGCTACCAACCAACGGTATACGCTGGTTCAGTAGGAAACATGTTATTTTGAATGCGCAGCAAGGCTTCTTTCTACCGGGGAACACGTAGAAGCTAAAGGCAGAGGGGTCGCTCTTCAGTCATTGCCTCCACCATGGCCAAAGGTCGCGGAGTTTGTCAAGCAATATTTAACTTGCGAAGGTCGTTACCAGGTAATTTACCAACACGACTTCGTTTTGTTAAATCATTTGAGGCATCAACAGTTGATAAACATGCCCTATTATCTATTGGGTTGTCTGAAAAACATGTCACATTATGCTGAAAAAGTGAAGCATCCAGCCCTTTCCCTCAAACACCATAGATTAGCCCAACTCTTAATAAATAGAGGCTTTGCTCTAATCCAACCACCCCTGTCATTAATCCTCCCCAACAAATAGAAGAAGATCCTCAGCAGCCAGAACAAATACCCCAGGAAGTTCCCCAACAACCGGAGCAAATACCTCAAGAAATTCCTCAGCAATTAGTAGTAGAAACACCCCTGCAGAGGACTCCATCTCCCAATGAAGCTCAACCATCTACTCCTGTGCTTCATATTTCCACTGATGATTCTGAGGATAATACCCCCATTATTTTTCTTAAAAGAAAAAAACAGCAGCAAACTGAAACTCCATCAAAAAGGAGAAGAACCAGGGCTTCAATCAAAGCAGCTGCTAGTCCTGATAGTTTCCCCAGCCCAAAGGAAAGTGACCAAAAAAGAAAAATTGTTGATTTTCCTGCCTCCTTAAAGAGGCAGAGAAAACGGTCAACCGCAGCAGCTAAACTTACCAGCCCTCTGATTCCCAGTTCTCCACCTATTATCCTAACACCCCGTATTCCAATCATTCCAGAACAATCCCTTTCCTCACCCTCTGTGGCTGAGATGCAGAGCGTTGACAGCTTTGTGACAGCATTTTTGAGGCAGTTGATACACAAGAACCACCTGCCAAAAAATCTAAAATAGACACCCAAGATGATATTGGGCAAGTGGCTGCTACACAAGAACCAGCCACTGACCCAACAGGTGACACACAAGAACCACCTGTTGGGGATGCAAATGCCCAAATGAACGCGGAACAACAATCCTCTCATCCACTAGAGCCTTCAGGTACGCAAACCCTGCCTACCATAGCCTCCCTGCAGGAAGAAATTGAGTTTTTAAAATCCCAAATTAAAGATTATCAGCAGGAGATAATAATGGTTAAGGAAGCCTACCAGAATGAATATAATCTCCACTTCTTAGCACGGGTAGCGATGGCAACAGAAAAGAGTCAATACAAGGAGTACATGTGCAGTGAGTGTGGTGAACTGTACACTCAAGCAGGATATAAGGTAGTACAGGTCCCAATGACTGAAGCTAATCCGCCACCCCCTGCTGCTACAAAGAAACCTGCTGTTGTAGTCAAAAAAGAACAACCTGTTGTCACAAAAGAACCAGCAGGAAGAGCAGCAAAAGAAATGCAAGAACCTGCTGTCACATAAGAACCAGCAGGAGCTGCAGGAGGAGAAAAACTCGATGTCACACAAGAACCAGCAGGTTTTCTAAAAACTAAAAAAGAAGAAACAGGGCAGCCTTCTGTCACACAAGAACCAGCAGGAGCTGCAGGAACAGAGAAAGAATCAGCAGGTTTTCTAAGAGTTGTGGAGGAAGACATAGTACCACCGCGGCCCACCCAAACTACTGTAGAACAGAGATCCTTTAGTAACGCTTATGCACAGACTGAAGTCACTGAACTCCACTGTGTCAAGGACGCTTATGCACAGGCTGAACTCACTGGACTCCACTATGTCAAGGATGCCTATGCACAGACTGAAACTCCTTCTATCAGTAATTCTTACACGGAGACCTCTAGTTTTCAATAACTAAAGGACTCATGGAGAATAGAATATGAGCTCTCACAAGGGAAGGCATTCCAACAACAGAAGTCAATCTGGTTCAGCTATGCATATAGAAATTGGGATGCATTGGAATAGTCTAGAGCCCAGCATAAGGAAAATAAGGAGGTAAAAGCTAGGCTATCCCGTGCCTTTGATTTGCTTCAGAGGATATTGGCTACAAGAAACCCTTCTTTCAACTATGCAGTATTCTTGAGAGAACGCTTGGCGTTCTTGCAAATAAAAGCAATTAGAGATGGAAGACCATACCAAGTTAATACACCTGACCAATTTATTGCAACATTCAAGGAAGCACCACATAATGATCAAAATTTGCTTTGTGAACTCTATCTTCACAATGAGGCTATGCCTGATGATAGAGCCATGAATATACTTCCTATTGTGGGTGATATTCAAATAAGAGCCTTCATCTCTTTTCTAGCTAATCAATTAACTTGGAAAAATGAATACATGTCAGCTGAACATAATGAGAACAACTGCCTCCTTTGGATCCGAAATGAACCACACAATCCAGCTACTTTCATTACACAGCATCAAAATTATGTAAGTAATCCAGAATTGGCTGACCATATAAAGAAGCTATAGGCAGCGGTTTTGCAGGACTGTCAGCATTATGTGAAAATAAAAGGGGCACTGGCCGTTGAAGCAAATAAGTTATTTTGGGAACATTGTCCCAGATAACGACAGGAATACCATCCCTACAATCCCCTAAATCTCCAGGTAGCGATTTCACGCATACCTTATTATGTTAAATGTATGGAAAATTGTGCGGAGAAGTGGATCGATAACCATTTCAGTTGGGGGGGATGTTAGGACTCTGAATTGTCTACTTTTGACCCTACATTTTGTTATGATATTACTCTTTTTAACTTATGAATTGAAACCCTTGATATCATTTTTGACCTCATCATCCCAAGGTATGAAGTAACTCTCCTCATTTGCTATATGATTAATTATTCAACACATATTCATGTTATCTTTACAATTAATCTTTGGAAATTGGCTAAGTCGCTGAAAATTGATTGGAATTGTTCAAAGTCTACAGAACCATAATTCACAGTTGCTGCAACACCAGGAACAACAACTGTGCAGTTGCTGCAACACCAGAAGCAGCAACTGACTAAAGCAGGAAATGTCTTAATTTGCAACAGCAACTGTCTGAAGCTGGCAGGACTATACTCGGCCGATGATGATAAAGCATGATCAACCAATCTAGCCACAGACGCGGGAACAGCATGAAGTGTTTTAAAAGATGGTTAAGATGTACCGAATCAGCTACAATAGCAGAATAACCAAGGATAGCATGAGGACTCCGAGGAGATAGAGGAAGACCACCCATTTTGCAACAGCGGAAAGATCCGATTAACCAAGGATGACAAAGATATACCTTGTTGTAACAGTATGTTGTAACAGGAATCAATTTCCTATTTTTGTACAGAAGATTTTAAACTGTAGGACAATCTATTGTAATAGATGTCTCCTCTATAAAGAGGAGACATCTACAGTTGAAAGACTAGCATGTGATACCGAATTATTGTAGTGCTGAAGGTCGGAACCTCTATTGTAATTGAATTCTTGGCAGATGAATAAAGTTTTGTTTTGAGCCGTTTGATTTAATATTTGTGTGTAGGGGAATCTTGTGAGAGGGACAGGGCCCACCTTCTTCACAAGATTCACCCATTCCTTTCCTGTTAAGTGTGTGTTATTTATGTATGTTTTTAGCCTTGCTTCTGATATTTCCCTTTTGCTGATACGTTGTTCCTTTAATCGATTGGCACTGTGAGAAGTGTGTCACCGGTGAATAGGATTTTTGGTGTGTATTGGCGACTGGTCACAGAGGCAGGTGTTGGGCGTCCTTATTCTGAGGACAGGGTCCTGGTCCTCTGTTACAAACAACCATCATTTTTCCGCAGATTTGTTACCTTTACTCAATTTCATTTCATTTCTACAATAGTTTAAGACTGCTGTAACGCAGAGTAAGTGTTTGATAGGAATTAGATTTGTTGTACTACAACTTTTAATGCTTTTGAAATTAAAGTGCATACAGTACGAGGTCACCTTTGAAACAAAAGGACTTTCCCGAGTTGACAAATTAATGTGGTACTCGACTGTTAATCAATAACAATTCGAGCGACCAACAACAATCTTGATCTTGCCACTTTTGGATTTGAGAGCTTCTAGTCAATGTTTGGAAAGTAGCATGAACACACTTACCCCAATTGGCCTCGACCCATATAGATTGACTGGTTCCCCTCTCCAGGACAGTCCCGTGATGAAATAAATGTTTGGAGTTTCCAACTCCAGCTTTTGGTCACCAATGATGAAAATTTATCGATTCACGTCCCAAAAACTAATCATATACCGTAGCAATTCGGGTTGATCCCGCATCCTTGGTGTGAGAAAGAAATTGAGGAGCCCATAGTTCCTCAAAGCCTCCAAGTAATTTGGATAAGCTATTTCTAGAGTATCGATATCCTCATGCTCGCGTTCTTTCCAATCCACCATTTTCAACAATTTTCTTCCCACAAAAACCATTTAATCAACTTAATGATGATTTTTTAACAGAAAATTTGGATTCAAGTGATTGAATTGAGCAAAAAACATGTTTTTCCTTTTCTCATGGCACCGACATGACTATTTGAAAAATAGTGGTGCCGACAGTGTGATTGGTGGTTTTCTTAACCCTCGTTCGGCGCGGATCGGTCCCTGGAAATCGCATCGACCGAGGGCGAAATGTTTTTTCCGAATCCTTCCCATGAAATCCAAAAAATGGATAATAAAAAGTAAAAACAATATGAAAATGGATCTTAAGGTATTGGCTCTTACTTGCAGCTGACGGCTCAACAAATGACCTCCTGGATCTCCTATAATCTACTCCAGAAAAATTAGGGCACAAATGGGTAAAAAGTTCTTCACACAAATCTAAAATGGTAAATGGTAAAAAATAGTTACTTTTTCTCCCTTTTTATTAATTTTTCATGAAAATATTAGGGTTTTTAAAGTGTTTTTGACCTATTTTTCCTCAGAACTAGATAATGCATTTACCTTTCTTGTACAGCGACAGGTGATGGGTTGTGGATGATGATATTGGATTCCCGTTTCATCTCTTTTCTTGGCTTGTAAAACTCAAATGAAAATATCGCCAAGTATTTTTCTCTTTTTACTCGTTAAAGAGAATAAAATGGGGGGTCTGCTTTCAGCTCTTTTCTGACCTTTTAAACACGAAAATATTGTCAATCTCTTGTCGTGTTGAGCTCATTAAAGGATGTGAAACACCATTTACCTAATATACATTTACCCCTTTTTTGGGTTGCGATAAACTATTTAAGAAAAAGGCACTCCTTGACTAAAATGGTCAAGCGGTTCTCTCAAGTATTGTTTTCTACCTTTTGGGTTTGAGAGACACAAATGTACGAAAAGGGACCATGCAGAGTTTTATTTTCCATGTATTTTTCAAACTCTTTAAACATGAAAAAGATACCGAGTTACACCTTTGTTAGACTCGTTAAAATATATAACAACATTGGATTCGTAGCCACGATGATTGTGAGCTTCTCCTTCCTAGGGATCATTAAATTTACTAGGTTGGATTCATCCAAAGGATGAACTTATAGCGCAAGAATATTCTATCCCCTTCAAGATTGCGATAAAAAATAATTGGGGTACCTACCAGAAATGGTGGGGGGAAATTGTAAATCCTATCAGTCGTGTTGGCAGCTCACTCTTGGACATGACACTCTCTGTTTCCTATCGGGTTGGGATATCCTCACTTCATCATTGATTTTCCTGGGTTGGGCCATTCACTTTTCCTTCCATTTTATCTCTGCCACGTCATCATGACCACTGATCCCATGGATCCAAAAGCTGCCAAACTCCAGAATTGTGTCGCCAATATGTTCAAGAGTTAGTCCTTCTGTAGTTACACTTACTCCTTATTCTTTGTACCATCTGAAATCATTTGCATCCCTTTGTCTTGTGTCGATGTTGTGGGATACATCATGGCCCTCCTTCAACATAGTCACTTCATGTCGACTTCAGCTCATTATCTAGGAAGTTGGCCGAGAGACTCCCTTCCAGTACCTTAGAGCTTGCATTCCCTAATGGCAAGTTCTTCGCACTCGACAACAAGTTCACGTCATTGGCTTTTGATCGGGTGATTTCACGGGTGTTCAACTTCACTCCCTTTATTCACATTACATGGATTTTGCTGCTAGTACCTTGAGAGTCATTGTCATTATTGGTGTCTTCTCTCACGCTTGTTAATGGTTTTCATCATTTACCGGTAATTAAATGATTTTCTAGTGTGTTCAACTTCAATACATCTATTCACATGTTAGAATTTGTACTTTACTCGAGTCGTGTTGGAGCGCAAGACCCTGGGCTTGGATTACAAATGTCCAGGTTGCAAGGCAATGAGACATGATCATGTTGATATACATGTCTCTTTCAGATGGATGGTTGTGACCATACCATGAGTTGTTATATGTAATTCTTCTCATTGTTGGATGGTTGCGACCATACCTTGGTTTTATTATGATCCTCTCTATTGGATGGTTGCATCCATGCCTTGGATCCATTTATATGATCATTCTTTGGATGGTTGCATCCATACCATGATTCATGTATCATTTGTCAGAGTTTTTAGTGATGTATATGTATCTATGCTTGCTTGCAGGTTCTCTGACAACGGACTCTAGTTCCCACACACACTCATAAAGCATTTCACTCCTCACTCTAGTTCGATCTTCATGCTTTAGGGGGCATCTGTTACACAAAATTTTGTCACTATCCTTGTACTCCCTGTCCATGATCCTGGAGGACCTCTACAGTGAACCCCACATTCTTTCCTCTCATGAAGAAACTCCCATTATGTCCCTCTTCATGAGCAAAACAATTCCCTTTTGCATCATTTCCCAAAAATCTTTTTTTACCCTAGTTTACAAGATCGATGCTAATGACCGCATCCTCTTCACACTGATATGCAGGGATTAAAACTGTCACCAATGCCAATCAGATCAACTAAGCCCTTTCTTAGTAGCACCTATCCTCTTTTGGAAAGTTTTTTTAAATACGGAGCCAAAACTTCTAGCTCTAGAATCTTCGAAATGCAAGTCTGGTAAATGGATAGACCGAATGGAGCCAAGGAGGTCAATTTGGGCTCCTTTCCCCTATTAGGATTAAACAAACTCAAGAGATAAGACCTTCTCCCATGAAGAGAGGAACCATCTCCCATCCATCCAAGCTATATAAACCTCTCTTTTTCCCAAGCAAAAGCTAGTTTTTAGTTTGGAGTTAGAGCTTTTAGAATTGGAATAATCAGCAAGATATCTATAGCTTGAATTTTTCTAGTGTATGTTTGACGGAGAATAGTGTGCTTTGGTGTGGTTTGAGACTACAGGGAAAGATGCCTTAAAACCTCTATTGTTGGGGTTGTCCATGAAGTGCTACCAGAAGTGTGGGAACCTGGATACGTCGGAGGAGACCAACAACATCAAGGCAATAGTTGTAATCTCCCTTTTATTTATATAAATGCAAATATCGATTGATTTCCTACATGAAGTGTCATTTTACATCTTTATGGCTTAACGTTCCTTGACTTATTAAGTAGGTTGAATTCAATATTTTATGCTATTACATTTGTTGTTTGTCATTGTTTCCTTGTTTCAGGTGTTCGAACGAAGGAAACGAAAGATAGCTCGAGTGAGGAAGTAGGGTCATCACCAAGCGAAATAGCATTCTAAGAGGTAGGCCATCTTAATTGATTCCATCTTAAGGATATCTTCCATAGATTGTTTGTTTGTGACTAGACCTGCTCTCTAAGGCTATAGGAATTGTTTATGTCCGCACTTAGAATTTTCCTGCATCACACCCATTCACTAGAAAATCTTTTAGAGGCTTTTAGTTCAGACTTTCTTAAATTTTTCTTTTGCTTGAAAGACATTGTACTCATTTGGTGATCAGATATTGACAATGTCATTCACAAGTATTAATGATATTGAGCAAGTTATCTCATAGATGATACCTCTTGTCTTACAACTTTTTTACTATAAGTCATTATCCTAGCTTGGTAACTAGATATGATAATGTCAATATCATCAGTTCCCCATGATCATGGTAAGTAGGCTTTTAATGAGACCCTTATCCTTCAAGCTTAATATTTTTGAATTACATTCTAAAAATGATAAATTAGTGGATGGGAAGGTAGATCTTCTCCTTAATATTTGTGGATGACAATGGGAGTCAAAATATGCAAAAGCCTTTTATAGTCTATATCTATTTTAATAATTGCTTAAAAATATGACTAGTCATAAGACAAAAATATGTCTTGTTAATGATTCAAGCTAAAAATTTCAGTAAATGATGAAGAGAAGTCAGAGATTATAATACTTATGAAAGACTCAAATTTACGATAATAATCAAATTCTTGAGAATTTTCCTTTTTACATATGAATTTCATGACAATGATCAGAGAATAAATAAAACAACCCAATTAGAAATTCAAGAGAGTAACGTACAACAAAACTATACTAGAGACAAATTGCTATTTACATATTTACAATAAAGCATGAGTATTCAAGAAAAGTACTTCTTCAATATTAGCCCATTTACGCGGAGGGAATCCTTCCTACCCGGTAATTCTTGAAGAATAAAAGTAGATGGGCCAAGAGTCTCAACAATCTAAAATAGACCAACCAAGTTTTTGAAACTTTGTATGTTTTCCTTTCTCTTCATGAGCTTTATCCCATTTCAGAACCAAGTTACCAATTTCAAAAAATTTGTTCCCTACTGAACTTGCATCAAACCATGATTTAATAGTGTTTTGATCTTTGGCATTAATTTTCTTTGCCTTTTCTCTCCCTTCTTCTAATTTTAGTGCTTGAGATAATCTTAATTGGAGAGAGAAGCATGGTTGTTCTTCAATTGATTCCAATAGGGGTAATGAAGGTCAAGCTACATTAGGAGGCAACATTGCTTCTTTTCCATAAACTAGATAATAAGGTGAAGTTCCTAAAGAAGCTTTGTGAGTAATTTTGTCTCCCCATAAATAAAAAATTAAAGCTTTATGCCAATTCTTTTGATTTTCATCTATGGTTCGTTTTATGATTCTTAACCAATTTTTGTTAGTGGGTTCTGCAAAACAATTTCCTCAGGGATACTAATTTTCATAATACTTAACTTTAAATCCCCTTTTTAATGCAAATTAAGTAATTAAATTTCCTAAAAAGTATGAAGCATTATCAAACATGATAGAATTAGGAAGGAAAAACTTGGTAATTATATGTTGATCCATAAAATCAATAACAATTTCAAAATTGAGCACCTTTAAGGGCACTGCCTCCACCCATTTAGTGAAATAATCAGTAGCAGTGAGAATTTATTTGTGTTTCTTATAAGAATTGTAGGTTTTAATCCCGTACAGAAATTACCTGCATACGAATTCTAAGAACAAAAAATAAACAACGCGAGATCATAACACATAAAACACATATACATAGAGATTTTCCCCTAGATCCCAAAACTGGGACTACCAGCTTGATTTTTCATTATGTTCCTTTCAATATTACAATACATATTTATACATGGTTAAGCATCAAATACCATGGACCGAAAACCATCGTGACCAAAACCATGTGTGAAAACCATGCACAAAACCATAGGTAGGTTTGCCTACCTAATATAGCATCCCAAAACATTTTCCCTAGTGTGTTACCCCAGACCCTGTAGAGGGGGGCTACCCACCCCCCTCAAACCCCTTGGACAGGGGGGCCTACCACTACGCAATCGACGCAATGATAGGGGACGCTAGTTGTGGAAAGAATATAATGCAACCCAACAAGAATGTGGAACAATCTCACTTATAATATCTAACCTCCGTTGTTCAAAGCTCTACTCAATATTAACTGGTTGTAAAGGAAAGGTTGCTTTCTTCTCTTTTCCTGAAGCAGTCAGGAAAAAATTTCATTTTCCCACATAACACATGAGTATCCTTAAACAAGGTGGGCTAGTAATATCTAGCATGGAGTAATTTGTGGGCAGTAGTATCTCCACTATAATGTCCACTAGCTCTTCCATCATGTAACTTGTGCAATGCCTTTTTAACTTCATGCTTCTCTAAGCATATAAGTGTCGGGCATGGAATCCCCCCACAGCAAGTTTATGGGCTCAAAGCCCAAGTTTTGGTCAAAGGTTTTGTAAGACTTCGTGAATTGTGGGCACGGAGCACGAAGTAGAGGTTGAGTCATAGGGTTGTCCACCCTAAAGAAATGTAATATAATGTAAAGTCATGTTGGCCTAACCATGGTCCATGGACCATGGGATTGTATAAAGAGAGTGAGGCTCTAAGTGTAAAGGGGATAGTAGAGAGTAGATAATAGAATGAGTAGAGAAGGAATGGTTCAAGCTTAGAGAAGAATCTAAGTGTCTTGGGTTGTAGTAGGAGGTAGAGGCTCTGCAACTGAGTGCGCAGAGGCCTAGTAGAGTTCGTAGCTAAGTGCGAAAACCCCTATAGCTGAGTGCGCAAGGAGGTGTCGAGTCTATAATCGGGATAGAAAGCTAAGAAAGAGAATTTTATCCTAATTTTGTGAATCTAGTCTTGAATCGTTATTCTATTGTTATGCATTACTTTTACTTTATTTATTTGCTATGCGAAGTTGAGTAAATGCTTGTATGGTTCAGAATACTTATATATGAAAATAATCTAAGTAATCATCTAACAGTGCATAATTAAGAAAAACTTGGGTAAATAAACAAGATCGCACTGCGAATGGGACTACACGAAGATGGCATCATACGCTACGAGGTGCCCACTGATACGCATAGCACAGTAAGCATGAAGGTTGGACCGCGTACCAATCCTAACATATCAGACATCCCCAAGGGGCAGAAACCTGGTTCTATAACTCTCCCATACTACTTCGAGTGAGACCTCAATGCGCACTCCGCAGCCTATTACTGAAAGGGCCAGTAGTACTGGGATTTGCTTGGCTAAACCACCTCTGAACTTGGGTCAGGCCCCACTAAGCCAATAAATGGTTTCGTTACGGAGACTGGGATCTGCATAAACGATGTCAGATGTCGTGCCACTGGAACCCTACAAAGAAAGAAATTGAGGAGTGGTTGGACAAGAAGATTAACGAGTTCGTGGTGCAGGAAAATAAAAATCTGCGGGTATCTAAGGAACAGTGGTTGGGTCACTACTTGTACACTGAAATCCACGAAATTGTCTTGCATCTCTTCCGTCTGAGTTGTATGAGTGGATCGCGAAGTTAGCAAATAGCGAGGGAAGGTGTAGGCTTGACAAATTGATAGTGTGGATTCCAGAACTAGTGCATAGACTAGAAGCCTTAGAAGATAAGATAGAGCGAGTTGTGGACCACTGGCTCAACTGAATAATAGGAGGATTTGTTACTGAGTTAGTGGTAAACACAATTGTCAGCTACAGTGAGGCAAAGCGAAGTTTTCTCAAGGGACCGCGAGGTAAGTATATTAAATCTTTGAACACTTGGATTAAGATGTTGTTGTTAGAAAAGCGGGTTATGCAAATAAATTAATGTTTGGGACTACATGAAGCGGAAGTATCTATAGAAGAAGAAGTAGTGAGGAATTAGAAAGTAGTCCCTTAATTTCACCCTTGTGAGAGAGCAAGGACGAGCTCACGAAGGTTTCTCCGAGTAGCGCGGTCAGTCTGATAAGGCAGTGAATTCTGTGTCTACCACCCCCACCTACACCACCACCCGCTTCACCCCCCTCACCTCCATCTCCACCCACTCCACCTCCGCCACCTCCATAGTTTAGTATGGCAAGTGCGATCAAACTACCAGTATTTTGAGGAGTATGGAACGAAGATCCAGACCAATTCTGGTTCGTGGTAAGAGTAGTATGGGAAGAACAGGGCGTCGTGGATGATAATATTAAAAAGGCTACGCTGGTGAGTGCGCTGCAAGATCACACATTAACGTGGTATATCAAGCATTCTAATGACCACTCGAACATAAGAATTGCAGTGATCCAGACCGCATTGAACAGGGAATTTAACAGGCCAAAACGAAAGACACAATCGATCATCAGGTTTAACGAGATCGTGATGCTCCTGGGCGAGACCCCCTGGGATCTAGACCAAAGGCTGAAAAGTACGATCCGCAAAGCCAATATGACGTTAACAGATTCACATCATTTCACATAGTTTGTAGCCTCACTTATGCCACAGTTAAGTATGGCACTGTCACAGCAAAAACGTTCCACCCAAGCCGAAGAATTGGAGATGGCAATGAGGTTGCATGACACCCCTACACAAGATCCTGGGTTGGGAGTCCAAAAAATCCACGTGCAACTGCAGAATCTGTGTCTAGAGATGCAAAGTTTGAAACAGGATGGGACAACTCGGCTAGAGGTGCATGAGGAAGTATGGTGCATAAAATGCAAAGGCCAAGGCCACGACAAAGATCATTGTACAGTGTTCACGAACTACTTGACATGAGGAGGGCCAATGTCGTTAAGACCAGAAGCACAAGCAGGGTCGAGTGCGGAATCTGCATTATGGTGTATGATCTGCCAGATAGGAGGAAACCATACCACAGATAATTGTCATCTGTTGTAGAAGTATACACAAACGTCCCAGTAATTATTTTGTAATTTCTGCAGGTCAGTAGGCCATGACGAACGTACTTGCTGAAGCTATGAACGAATGATGGATCGGACTCCTGCGTACAGGGTGCAGACCAAAACATGAGCTCTCAACCCAAATGTAGGGATGGCGTGCACTGGGTTTCAGGGGGTGGTCGGGGTCGAGGTGGAATTGGGCCAAGAAGGGGTCGCAAACAGATAATTTATTACAATTGCGGGGGGGAAGGGCATTATGCCCACGATTGTACGAACACGACTAGGATATCATGTTGGTACCATAACTAGTTTGATCATGAGGTAGAAGATTGTCTAGCGCTGATAGTGAATATGTGCAAAAAGCGGGTACTCCAGCCCCCTCCAACTCAGAATATACAAATGATGAGGTCTGAGCCGCGCAAAGAAGACCCGAATGTAAACATGATGCTCAAAAGTGGTATGACCATGGAAGATGATAAGGGGAAGCAACCAGAAGAAAGTACGTGGGTTCACAAGGATCCTACAAAGTAACCTGAGTTTGACTTAGAACACGCAAAGGAGACATTCATGGAAGCTAAGAAGAGCTTCATGGAGGCCTCCACTTCAGGTAGTAAGGATCAACTAGAACCAGCGATGGATCCTTCAACGATCACTACCTTTATGGAGATATGCATGAAACTGTTGCATGACAATAAGGTAGTCAAAGGGCTACATTAAAAGTGAACTTATCACTAGGTGCGTGGGGTTAGGAGAACCGCACATGGTCCAAAAACTTGGAAAGAATGCATTGTGCACAGGAAGGGAGATGAGATTGACTGCGCATATTGGTGAATATGAAACGGATCAGGTAATTCTAGATATGGGTTCGGACATGAATGTATTACCAAAACATACATGGGAACACATGGGCAGGCCCGCGTTATAGTGGTCCCCTATAAGTTATGAATGGTGAACCAACAAGAGATTTTTCCCATGCGGATATTGCAAGGGGTGACAGTCGATATTGAAGGTGCAAGCGTGCAGGTGGATTTTGAAGTGATAGATATTGTCGATGACAACAATCCCTATCTCGTACTACTAGGAATAGATTGGGTGACCGATATGAACGGAGTTATAAATTTGAAGAAGTGCACAATGATCTTTAAGAAAAAGTCACAACATGTAGTAGTATCTGTTAGTGTCGGTACCTTCATCCATCCATCAGTGATCAAAATTATCTTTTTGCATCCATTTTAGGTGTCTCATCCAATCAACTGCATTCCATTAGGTCATGGATATTCTAATGGTAGTGGTTCTTTGTCAAAATTCCCTCATGCTTTTCATTTGCTAGCTTATTTACACATGTACAAGTCATTTGCTATCATTTTTATTTCATTTCAGTTGCAGAAGTCATTTTAGGGTTTTCAAGTCTCATTAGGTCTAGGGTTTGTCACCATAGTCATGAAAAACTCAATAATGGTTAGTAGGTGCATGAGGAGGTCTAATAAGGTCTCAGCATCAAAATTTTAATAATGATATACTCAGTAATTGAATTTTTACTCAAAACCTGTTTTGAGGAAAAACAGAGTTTTATGCTCCATGTATAAAATTTTCATGTAGTTTTAATTTTCCTATATGTAATAAGCATCATCTGCAGCCCTGGGTCACCTTTCCAAACTTCTACACTCCAGCTCCTACAAAAGAGACAAGAAATTCAAAGCATTAGTCCCTCAAAGGTCAAAAAAAGAGCCAAACTGCAAAACAGAGTTTTAAAGAACAAAGTGAAAAAGAAAACTTTAGAAATTGGGTTTTTTTTAAATGAAAAAGTTAAAGTCACTTGTACATAAAGTGTTTCTAGTGTTAAATACATCATTTGTGTGCTAAAGAGTGAGAGAACAAGTGGAAATCGTGATTTGAGGCGAAGACATGCAATTTGCAGCAAAGTTCTAGAATTTCCCTAGGCGCGGCGCAACAGGGTAGTGGCGCGGTGTACCTGCTTGGCGCAGCGCACTGGGTGTAGAATTTGCAAAGAAACTTGAACGGGAGCGGCACACCCGTTAGGCACGGCGCACCTGGGTGTTGCCGTGGCACACCAGTCCTCCAAACCTAAATTTCACCCAAACAACTTTGCTAAGCTCCAAAAACTTACAATTATCATTCCTCAAGTAAGTGAAACCTCCCATTTTGCCATTACAAGAGATTTGATCATCTTTGATGGTGTTTTAATGGGTGAAAATTCAAACCCTAGTTTGCTACATAGTCATATTAAAAAAAAAAATCTAGGGTTTTGAAAGTTGTCATTGTTGCTGTTTTGCTCCCCTGCATCATTTTCACATTCCTTTTTCACCACATTTCCTAAGTTTCATTTCCCTTTCCCTCTCTCACTTACAATCATCCTACCCCCCTCTCCCCAAAACCCTAAAAACCTAACAAATTTACACCTTTCCCCAAACCCTAATCTACATTTCCAAACCCTATCATTCCCTAATAACCATATAGTCAGCATCAAAATCTCCCATTCATCAATCCTATTCATCAAATCCAAAGAAGAAAATAGCAATCACCTACACTTGACATAAAATCTCTTCATACTCATCATTTTGCACCATACAATGGCAAACATGGAAACAGATTTAGCTTATGAAAGGGATGAGGAAATAATGGTTGATTCCTTCTAAGAGATTCATCCACCGAGAAGACCACATAAGGGAGAAAACACTTCTGGGAGGAGCCCACTACACTTATAGAATTATTGGCCTATCCCCTTGCAGTAACATGTTCCAAACATTAGTATTGCTACCAGTTTTTTGAGATGGTGGAAAGGGTGAAATACCACTATGAACTTGCCAGATTATTTGTCCTTCATCTTCATAATGGCCATGTGAACTTAGTAGGTGTTTCCTTCACTTTAACACCTGAAACTATAGCTGAAGCAATAGGGATTCTGAATGTAGGTGAAAAATGGAACAAAGGATAGCACGTCAGCAAAGAGCATTATGAGCCTTATATCAAGGCTAGTTATTAGAAGCAGATCAGTAGGGTCTTTCCTTTCAGATATCTACAGGACACTTATGCTCCATTCATGGAGCTCATTATCAAATACTTCAATTTTGAAGGAAGATTTTCTTGCTTTTACACCTACCATATTAGATTATTGATGCATTTTACTAGAGTGAGGATGATGAACCTCCCCTATTTCATATGCAGAAACATTGAGAAAATGGCTACATTGGTGCAAAGGAAACCTCTTCATCGACAGTTCAACAACATTTATCATTTTTCCTTGATTAAGATTGTTGTTTTGCATCAGTTGAATTTGTTGAATGTTTCATGGGACACTTTCATTTCACATGAGGTTTTCGAAAGCCCTCAAGTGACCCCATCAGTTTTTCAAGAGGAAGGAGGGCCTTCAAATCAACTAGAGGTGCATGAGACTCAAGCTACAGCTCAAGCTACAGGGGTGCCATTATATGTCACTTATGAAAAGGGGACAAGGAGGCTATTTGCAGCTGCAAAACGAGTACTATCTCCACCCGGGGTGGAAGGGGTCTCATTTCCTTCATCAGATCATAGGCAAATGCTATCTTTACCCGGGGTGAAAGCGACTTTGCCTTCTACTTCAGAAAAGCAGGTACAGAATAAAGGGAAACAACCATTGCATGAGGAAGGGTCTTTTGAAGGTTAGGAGAGAGATTTCATTTTGATTCAGGATGATGATGCTGATTTGGGCTCCCAAAGCTCAAGACTCAAGGAGATCATCAAAGAACAAGAATATGACATTCATGCCTTAGCTCTTAACCTTGAAAGGGCTAAGTGGATCATCAATTACCGTGAGCAAAGGAACAAGAAGTTGGAGGATAAGCAGACAATCATGGAGCTGCAAACCATAAGAGAAAACAAGCAAGCAGCAAAAAGAAAGAAAGTCAAGTTGAGACCCCTTGAGCAAGAGATTGATGCTGACCAGGAGTCATGGCTAGAGAGGGTAAATATGCACTTGGAGAAGCTGATTGAAAAGGCCAACAAGGAGATAACGATGTTGCGGCACATGGCTTAGCATTATTTGGCACGAAACAAAATTTGCAAAGCTAGGATAAGGTGCCTAAAGGCCAAGTCGAAGAAGACTTTGAGGAGCAAGAAAGACCAAGATAAACTCAAGATCTTGGATGAAGCTTCCTTTGGCCCAACATAGTACTTCATGCAGATCCCTCATGACAATTTTATTTTGAAGGAAAAAATAGGTTTTTCTGACAGGTGCATAGCGCCACCTGGCGCTCGCCTTTTCTAGGGACGTCCTCTTGAGGAAAAGTTTTCATTTTTGGATTCCGCATGGAAAATTATGAATACAAAAAAATTAATAGAAAGTTTTTACAAGTTTTTGGTCACCAAAAGGGCCAAAAACACCTCAAAAATGACCTCTCTGCCACTTTTTGGCCACAAAAGAAGCTGTGTTGGGAGAATTGATATTTGGAGGGGAAAATGGGCACCAAATTCAAAAATTCCACTTGTGCTAGAAATTAGATAGATATACCTTTCCATGAAGCTTAATTGGAGCAAATTTGGTTAAGGATAAGGACTCCAAATGTAACTAGGAAAAAACACTATGCACAGAAAAAGTGGAGCTATGCACAGGGTGAAAAAGTGTCAATTTTGCCTAAAAACTCTGTTTTTCGCCTAGTTTTCTTCTAGTTTGACTTTTTTTCTCTTATGGTCAAATTCATGAGCTGACATGATGTCAATTGAGGTAATAGGATGTAAAAATGATAAAAATGGACTTGATAAGGCAGATACATCAGTTGTAGGTGGTTTGGAGTTGAATGAATCAGTTTCCTAGGTTTTAGAGGCAAGTTGTTCCATTGCCTATTTTTGTGTTCCTAGTTTGGAGGTCTATATCATGTGTTTTTTTAGTCATTTTCAAAGGTTGGACCCTTGTGAAAGTTTTGAGCATCATTGTATATTCATCTCTGGAGTTTGGCAAGGAAATAGACCAGGGTTTGCAGCATTTTGTGGGATTCTTGTAGCAAGGTGATTTAGTATTGTTTCTCCTTCTGTAATTCAAGTTATCATATGTTTATGTGTGCCATTATCTCTTAATTTTCAACTTAACTAAATGAATCAAGTATAAAGGTGGAAATCATTGATGTTACAGTGCTCTACCTTAGGGTTTGTTTAGATTTTTGTGTTTTCTACTATTTGAAGAGGATACTTGATACTTTCATGCCCTCTCCAACTCCTTACTAGTATAAATATTCTCCATTTCACTTATTTAAAAGTACTAAAGCATTTGCCTACCTCGCCCCACAGAAATCTCTACAAGACTGAGTTCATTCCCCGGACCCAAAACTGCCTTTCACTTTTGATCCAGCAAACTAACACAAAATTCAATGAAACTCCTCTGTGCATATACCTAGCCTAAAATTAGTCTTTACATCAGTCATCTCAAGCCTCAATTGCTATATTTTCCTGAGATTTAAAAGGAAAGATCCCTCTCCTGACCCGGTAGGGCTAGCTACCAGGTTAAGCATGTTTTGATGTTACCCTAGACCTACCTTTCTCAGCCAGAGGTAGATTTAGGCCCTAACATAGTGGTGACCATACTGGGAAAGAAAAGTTTTATTTGTTTGTTAGTGTTCTTTGCTTTTTAAACTACAGATGAAGCCTGAAGTTAGCCAGGTAGTGTTCGAACTGCACATTGCTTTGCGAGTGCATAAGTAGATAAAAGTTGCTTCAGTCAATCTCCGGTCTAGTCTTATAAACTGAACATCTGACTTGCAAATTGCCCCAGTACATCAAATAATTCTAGACTTTTGGATGATGAGTTTAGAATTTAGTAGGCTGACAATATTGTAATGTCAATTTGATTTTTGGGAATAATTCAACACACTGGCTTCCAGACAATACACCAGAGCCAATCCTAATCTCGATCCTCCTCCCATGTATGAAAACCCAAATCTCATTCCAAGAATTCTCCACCAAGAAAGTTATGTGATTCCTTTGTTTAGATCTCGTTCATGCCCGGTTGTTTTTGAATATCTCGAAGAACTTCCATTTGATGAAAATTTTGAGCTATATTTATTTGAAACTAAGTCTGAAAGTACAGTTGGTGCTACTGCTCTAAATCTAGATTTTATCAAGGATCTTGAAATTGAAAGAGAAAATCTATCAATTTACACTTATATTCTAAATCTTCAAACTTCAATTGTGGCTACCAATATTTCTGAGTTCTTAGAAACTGCATCTACTACTTTTGGTTCATCTGTTCTTGTATCTAATTCAGAAATTCCTACTAAAACTCCTTTTATTCCCACCATTCCTATGCAGCCCACCATCTTTGATCAGAAATCTGCAGTGCTTTCACCCCCATCCACTCCTTCTATGCCTCAAACATCAAGAATTTATTCACCCACTTCAACACCTCATATATTGGTCACTATTGTTGTTCCAACTCCTCCTACATCCCCAAGGCCAGTTGTAAATCGACCTCGAGCAATGGCTACCAGATATGCACCTCTTGTTTTGCCACAGAACTTGGATGCCATGCCCGCTGATTACCAAAGCAAGATCCCATTGTTTGATGCTTCTCAAGGTGTCACAGCACAGCAGCATGTCGATAGGATGAGTGATTTCTTTGATCTCCACGAGATAGATGTAGAGAATTTAACAATGAGATTATTTGGGAAAACTTTTGGAGGTGAAGTCCGAAAGTGGTTCAGAGCATTGCTTGCTGGAACAATCAATTCATTGGAAGCACTTAAAAGACAATTTCTGGATCGCTAGGAGGTAAAGAAAAATCCACTTCAAATCCTTTCCAAGTATGAGAAATAAAGAGAAATGTTGGTGAAAGTGTCCAGGATTAATGTGTTAGATTCAATATTGTTTATAATGCCATTCTAGCTGATATCAAGCCACCAATGGGGCTATCTTTGATCAAATTTCTCAATGGTTTTGATCTCGATATGGCATATTAGTTGAGAGAAAGAGACCCAGCTACATTGGAGGACATGCAGAAAATTGCAGTAAGTGTTGAAGCAAATTTGTTAGCTAAAAGAGCTAGAACAAAGATTGAGAAGAAGGTGACTATAAAGGAAGAAGCTTCTACCTCAGATCATTTGCTCTGTAAGATTGACAAGACGTTTGATAGATTCACCATTGCAGATAAGCCCAAGACACAAGTTAGAAATCCAAATTTCCGTGGTCAGTAGAAATCACAATTTAGAATCAAGCAACGGGAGCAAAGAGCTCAAGATCCATCAACTCAACGGCAAGTTAAAACACCATTATAGCAGAACTATGTCCATGGCACTGAATTAGAAGATGATAAGACCCTAATTGGAGAAGAGAATCACTTTTTTACACCAAATGATTTGCCAATTTATATGACTGAAGATGAGGAGTATTCAGAAAGTCCAACTGTACAAAAAGATGAAGATTTTATATTGGCAAATGAAACAGTCCTAGAAGAGGAATCGGATGAGTATCAGAGAGGATACATGAATGCATTGACAGCGTAGCAAATGTAATACTCACTCAGGAGTAGGGATGTTCTTATCAATCCACTTCAGAAACAGAAGGAAGCAACACCACCAAAGAATGTCTCTCCAAATGTGCAGAAAAAGGGAAAGGAGCCAACAAACCCTACTTCTAGTAAAGTGCAATCAGCAAACAAAAAGCCAAATCAGCCAAGTGCAACAAAGGAGAAAACTGAAAAGAAAGATGCTCCAGTCAAAGGGGTAGAGAAAACTATAGCCTTTAGCTTAGAAAATTAAATTTCTAAGTTAAAAGTGTCAATACCTTTGACTGAATTAATGAAGAACAACAGTTATAAAGGTCAAGTGGCTAAGATTTTGAATGTATATCCTTTGTCTGATATGGTAAATGTGGAAGATGACCAACCTGAGCTTATCTTTGGTCCGACATTAGAAGGTCAATCTGAGGATAGTGATGCAGCTCCTTTTTACATCAGCCTTAGATTGCATGATTATGTTTTGTACATTGCCATGTTTGATTTAGGAGCGTCTCATAATCTCATGCCAAAGACAATTATGGAAAACTTGGGTTTGGAAATCACTCGAAAGTATCATGACCTTTATTCCTTTGATTCTAGTAGAGTAAGATGTATTGGTCTCATTAAAGATTTGGTTGTAAGTTTGGATTAGATTCCAGTGAAAAATGTTCTTATGGATGTAGTTGTGGCCGACATTCCCCCTAGATTTGGCATGCTTCTATCTAGATCATGGGGTGGAAAACTCAAAGGACATTGTAGTTAGATCTCTCCTATGCTACTATTCCCATGTTTGGTCAAATAAGGAAATTATATAGAGATAAAAAGATGAAGTACATGATCATGAGCAAGGAGAAACCTATGAATCATCAAATTAATTATGTACATACAGATTTAGAGTCTTTTGTTCTTTATTCTGACAGTGGTTTCAATGATGTAAATAGTCAATTAGTTGAAGTTGAAGATATACCCGAGATTACAGAAAATTTCAGAGCTGTACTTCATCAAGAGAGGCAAAGGCTTGAAAGTACCACTGAACAGTCAAATTTCTACCAGCAGCAAGAAAAAGATGGATAGCAGCCAAAGGTAGAAAAGTAGGCAGAATTTTAGCACTTGGAAGAAGAAGCCGATTTGTGGAGTATGGACTTTGATGGAGCAGTAGGTAGGGAAGGTGCCGGAATTGGTATTTTGATACGCAGCCCTGTTTTCTCACCAAATAAAGTCCTGAGCAATGTAGGAGTTTGTTCATACAAGTTGGCTTTTGATTGTTCTAATAATGAAGTAGAATATGAGGCACTAATTGCAAGCTTGAATATCCTCAAAAAGCTAAATTTAAAAAGAATTTCAGTTTATGGCGACTCTGAATTAGTAATCAAGCAAGTTAAGGGAGAATACCAAGCAAAACATCCTCAAATGAGGGCTTACCGTAATGCGGTTTTAGACATTTTGAGGTTGTTTCCAGACTTTACTTTGACATGTGTTCCTCATGCACAGAATGTTATTGTAGATTCCCTTGCTACAGCAACAAGTAACTTGAAGATTCCAATGAATTCAAACAATAAGTTTGAAATTCATGTGAAACATCGGCCAACTGTCCCTGATAATCAAATATATTGGCAAGTGTTTCAGGATGACAAAGAGATTGAAAAATTTCTGCAAAATGAAGGAAAATATCAAGACACTTCTATAGATGGTGAGCAAGATAATGGCGAACTAGACTTAGAAGTAAATCAGATGGAAGTTTTGGAGCTGAAAGACAATGTCATCCCTAAAGGCCTCATACCTTTAAAGGAATTATTTGACCAAGATGATGTAGCTTGGAAACCAAGTTTGATGCCGACTGAAAAGGGAGTTGAAGACGTGAATAATAGAATAGTAGAAAATCCAAAGATGGTGAAGTTATCAAAGGCATTGCCTCCTCAGGTAAAGGCACAGTAAATTAATTTATTGTCTTCATTTACTGATGTATTTGCATGGGACTATTTAGATTTGAAGGAGTACAATAAAAGTATAATTCAGCACATCATTCCAATCAAGCCAAACCAAAAGCCATTTCGCCAAAAGCTAAGAAGGATCAATCCTAAGTTGATGTCATCCATAAAGAAGGAAGTGAATCAATTATACAAGGTTGGTATAATCGTTCCAATCAGATTTTCATAATGGATTTATAATTTGGTGCCCGTGCAAAAGAAGACAGATGAGATTAGATTATGCATTTATTTCAGAAATCCAAATAAGGTGTCTTTGAAAGATAATTATCTATTGCCAAATATGGACCACATACTCCAAAGAGTGGTAGGGGCATCTTGTATGTCGCTGCTTGATGAGTATTTTGGATACAATCAAATTTTGGTCCATGAGGATGATAGAGACAAAACAACATTCACCACTCCATGGGGAACTTTGCATTATGCCAAGATGTCATTCAGTTTAAAGAATGTTGGTGCCACTTTTCAGCGGGCTATGGATATCGCCTTTGCAAATGAGAAAGATGTATTTTTAGTAGTTTATCTTGATGATTTGATGGTTTTTTCTAATTCAGATGAGGAACATCTTTATCATTTGAAGATTGTTTTTTGGCGGTGCAAAAAGTATGGCATATCTCTTAATCCCAAAAAAAACTTGTTTTCCATGGATGAAGGAAAGATTCTCGGTCACATCATATCCAAGGAGGGCATCCGCATCATTCCTGCTCGAGTGGAAGCTATTCAGAAAATTGATTTTCCCCGTAGTGAAAAGGAGATCCAAACATTCAACGATAAGATGAACTTCCTACATCGTTTTGTGCCAAATCTAGGGCAATATTTGAGGGAAATCACAAACATGTTAAAGAAAGATAGTGTAGTAAAGTGGATCGAAGAAGCTATCAAGTCTTTCAATTTGGTAAAGTTGGCCCTTTCTTCAACTCTAATTTTGATCAGCCTAGATTATTCTCAAGATTTTATTTTATTTTCATTCGCTTCAGAGCATACTATGGCAGCAGTCTTAATGCAAAAAAGAGACCAGCTTGAGAAGCCAATTTCCTTTTTCAGGAGAACAATAAGAGATGCAGCCTTAAAGTATAATATTATTGAGAAGCAAGATCTTTCCTTCATGAAACCTGTGAAAGATTTCGGAGTATATATTTTGCATTCTCATATTCTTGCTTATGTCCCTAACATAGCCGTCAAAGATGTTTTAGTGTAGACAGATCCAGAAGGGAGACGAGGCAAATGGATCGCAACTTTGTTAGAATATGACTTGGAAATAAAGCCAAAAACGCTCATCAAGGGGCAAGGTTTGGCAAAACTGATGGTGAAGTCTAATTTGCATGCCTTGGACATAAACTTGATTGCTGCCATGTCCGAAGAAGATGAAGACAACTCACTTGTTCAGGTATCAGAAATTTTTATCCATTCCCCTTGGTATTCTAATATTGTATATGTGTTCGAAAATATTTCACCGCCTCCAGGAATGGCTAGAAATAAAAGTAGAACTCTGAAATTAAAGGCTACCAAATTTTGTATTATGAATAATGCATTGTATTGGAAAGATCTTGGAGGTATGTTGTTGAATTGTTTGGTTGAGGAAGAAGCAAAACAGGTCATGGATGACTTTCACAAGGGTGATTGTGGAGGTCACCTATTTTGGAAGACAATGGCAAAAAAAAATTTGAGAGCAGGGTACTATTGGCCTACCCTCTTTGCTGATGTTTATAAAACTATTACAAGCTACCATGAATGTCAAATTTTTCAGGGAAGGAGAAAATTATAGCCATTACCTCTCAAGCTAGTTGAAGTAAGTGCTCTATTTCAGTAGTGGGGCCTTGATTTTATTGTAGAGATTCACCCTACATCTTTAGTGCAACATAAGTGGATATTAACAGCAACAGATTATTTTACAAAATGAATTGAGGCCATCCCCACTCGGCAGGCCATAGATGCGGTAATAATTTAGTTTCTCGAAAATAATATTTTGTCACATTTTGGTTGTCCTAACAAGCTGATTACAGATAATGCAGCAGCTTTTAAATCTAAAAGAATGATTGATTTTTGTAATAAATATCAAATTACCTTGGGGCATTCTACTGCATACTATCCGCAAGGTAATGGATTGGCGGAATCTTCAAATAAATCATTGGTTAACATTATCAAAAAACTGCTGGAAACAAACAAGAAGAGCAGGCACAAGAAGCTTGTTAATGCACTATGGGTCAGACATAGTAAGTTAGAAAAAATCAATTGGCATGTCTCCGTTTGAACTAGTATATGGTGTTGACATAGTGTTCCCGACATCTCTCACAATCCTAGTGGTAAAACTTCTACAGGAAGATGGCAGCGAAGAGGATCATTTTCAACAAAGGATAAACCAAATGATCCATTTATAGCAGATGAGAGAGGAGGTTTTCCAGAATACTTTCAGCCTGCAAGAGAGAATCAAGAAAATCTATGACTGGAAGGCAAAGTCAGATAAGTTTCAGATTGAAGATATAGTGCTCAAATGGGATGCTAGAAACGAGGACAAAGGCAGGCATGGAAAGTTCAAGAATATGTGGAAGGGACCATTCAAAATTGCTACATATCGGGGTCAAAATGCTTTTCTCCTCAAGGAAATGAATGGGGATGATTATCCGGGAGGGCCAGTTAATGGTCGGTTGTTGAAACGGTATTATCTTTGAGATATTTTCTGTTGTCATAATTTGTCACTGTACATACCATTTCATTTCCTTCATTGCAAGTGTGCACTATCGTTATTCAGTCAGTTTGGGGCCCGAAGTGAAGGCTATAAAACTGGAGGTCTGATGTCAGTTTTTGATTACCTAGTGTGGATTGATAGAGTCAGTTGTTTGAGTCAGTTTTCAGTCATGTAATTGAGTCTAGTTTTGAGTCAAGATACTGGTTTTATGTTTGTTGAAGTTATTGACTCCATAGCCCAATGGAAGAGGCACTGTCTGCTTTCCAAAGATATGTAGTTCTTGGCACCTCCCTGGATCTACCATCCCCATTGGAGCCAATGTTAGTGTTGGTACCTTCATCCCTCCATCAGTGATCAAAATTCTCTTTTTGCATGCATCTTAAGTGTCTCATCTGATCAGCTGCATTCCATTAGGTCATGGATCATCTGATGGTAGTGGTTATTTGTCAAAATTCCCTCACGCCTTTCATCTGCTGGCTTATTTGCACATGTACAAGTCATTTGCTGTCATTTTTATTTCATTTCAGTTGCAGAAGTCATTTTAGGGTTTTCAAGTCTCATTAGGTCTAGGGTTTGTCACCATAGTCATGAAAAGCTCAATAATGGTCAACAGGTGCACGAGGAGGTCTAATAAGGTCTCAACATCAAAATTTTAATAATGATATACTCAGTAATTGATTTTTTCCTCAAAACCCTGTTTTGAAGAAAAGCAGAGTTTTATGTTCCATGTATAAAATTTTCATGTAATTTTAATTTTCCTATATGTAATAAGCATCATCTACAGCCCTAGGTCACCTTTCCAAACTTCTGCACTCCAGCTCCTGCAAAAGAGACAAGAAATTCAAAGCATTAGTCCATCAAAGGTCAAAAAAAGAGCCAAACTGCGAAACAGAGATTTAAAGAACAAAATGAAAAAGCAAACTTTAGAAAGTGGGTTTTTTTTAAATGAAAAAATTAAATTCACTTGTATATAAAGTGTTTCTAGTGTTAAAGACATCATTTGCATGCGAAAGAGTGAGAGAACAAGTGGAAATCGCGATTTGAGGCGAAGAAAGGAAATTTGTAGCAAAGTTCTGGAATTTCCCTGGGCACAGTGCACCTGGGCAGTGGTGTGGCACATCTGCTTGGTGTGGTACACCGGGCACATAATTTGCAAAGAAACTTGAACGGGCGTGACACACTTGTTAGGCGTGGCACACCTAAGTGTTAGCACAGCGCACCAGTCCTCCAAGCCTAAATTTCACCCAAACGACTTTGCCAAGCTCCAAAATCTTACAATAATCATTCCTCAAGTAAGTGGAACCTCCCATTTTTCCATTACAAGAGATTTGATCATCTTTGATGGTGTTTTAATACGTGAATATTCAAACCCTAGTTTGCTGCACAGTCATATTAAAAAAATATTGTCTAGGGTTTTGAAAGCTGTCATTGTTGTTGTTTTTCTCCCCTGCATCATTTTCACATTCCCTTTTCACCACATTTCCTAAATTTCATTTCCCTTTCCCTCTCTCATTTACAATCATCCTACCCCCCTATCCGCAAAACCCTAAAATCCTAACAAATTTCCACTATTCCCCAAACCCTAATCTGCATTTCCAAACCCCATCACTCCCTAATAACCATATAGTTAGCATCAAAATCTCCCATTCGTCAGTCCTATTCATGAAATCCAAAGAAGAAAACAATAGTCACCTACTCTTGACATAAAATCCTTTCATACTCATCATTTTGTACCATAGAGTGGCAAACATGGAAACAGATTCAGGTTATGAAAGGGATGAGGAAACAGTGAGTGATTCCTCCTAAGAGATTCATGCACCGAGAAGACCACATAAGGAAGGAAAACACATCCGGGAGGAGCCCACTACACTGACATAATTATTGGTCTGTCCCCTTACAGTAACCTGTTTCAAACATCAGTCTTGCTACCAGTTTTGTGAGATGGTGAAATACCACCATGAACTTGCCAGATTATTTTTCCTTCATCTTCACAATGGCCAAGTGAACTTAGCAATTGTTTCCTTCACTTTAACACCTGAAACTATAGCTGAAGCAATAGGGATTCTGAATGTAGGTGAACAATGGAACAAAGGACAGCATGTCAACAAAGAGCATTATGAGTCTTATATCAAGGCTAGTTATCAGAAGCAGATCAGTAGGGTCTTTCCTTTCAGATACCTACAGGACACTTGTGCTCCACTCATGAACCTCATTATCAAATACTTTAGCTGTGAAGGGAGATTTTCTTGCTTGTACACCTACCATATTAGATTATTGATGCATTTCACTAGAGTGAGGATGATGAAGCTCCCCTATTTCATATGCAGAAACATTGAGAAAATGGCTACATTGGTGCAAAGGAAACCTCTTCATCAATAGTTCAACAGCATTTATCATTTTTCCTTGATCAAGATTGGTGTTTTGCATCAATTGAGTTTGTTGAATGTTTCATGGGACACTTTCATTTCACATGAGGTTTTCAAAAGCCCTCAAGTGACCCCATCAATTTTTCAAGAGGAAGGAGGGCTTTAAAATCAACCAGAGGTGCATGAGACTCAAGCTATAGCTCAAGCTATAGGGGTGTCAATATATGTCACTTATGAAAAGGGGACAAGGAGGCTACTTGTAGCTGCAAAATGAGTACTATCTCCACCTTGGGTGGAAGGGGTCTCATTTCCTTCATCAGATCATAGGCAAATGCTATCTTCACCCGGGGTGAAAGGGGCTTTGCCTTCTACTTTAGCAAAGCAAGTACAAGATAAAGGGAAACAACCATTGCATGAGGAAGGTCCTTCTGAAGGTCAGGAGAGAGATTTCATTTTGATTCAGGATGATGATGCTGATTTGGGCTCCCAAAGCTCAAGACTCAAGGAAATCATCAAAGAATAAGAATTTGACATTCACGCCTTAGCTCTTAACCTTGAAAGGGCTAAGTGGATCATCAATTACCTTGAGTGAAGGAACAAGTAGTTGGAGGATAAGTAGACAATCATGGAGCTGAAAACCATAAGAGAAAACAAGCAAGCAGCAAAAAGAAAGAAAGTCAAGTTGACACCCCTTGAGCAAGAGATTGATGCTGACCGGGAGTCATGGCTAGAGAGGGAAAATATGCACTTGGAGAAGCTACTTGTAAATACCAACAATGAGAAAAATATGTTGCGGAACATGGCTTATCATTATTTGGCACGAAACAAAATTTGCAAAGCTAGGATAAGGTGCCTAGAGGCCAAGTTGAAGAAGACTTTGAGGAGCAAGAAAAACCAAGATAAACTCAAGATCTTGGCTGAAGATTCCTTGGCCCAACATAGTACTTGATGCAGATCACACATGCAAAATTTCAAGAAATTTGGCAAACGTTTTGACAATTTTGAATTTTTGAAGGAAAACACAGGTTTTTCTGATAGGTGCGTAGCGCCACCTGCCGCTCGCTTTTCCTAGGGACCTCCTCTTGAGGAAAAGTTTGCATTTTTTGATCCCTCATGGAAAATTATGAATACCTAGAAATTACTAGAAATTGTTGACAAGTTTTGGGTCACCAAAAGGGCCAAAAACACCTCAAACATGTCCTCTCTACAACCTTTTGGCCACACAGGAAGCAGTGTTGGGGGAACTAATTTTGGGAGGGGAAAATGGACACCAAATTCCAAAATTCCACTTGTTATAGAAATTAGATAGACAAACCTTTCCAACGAGCCTACTTGGAGAAAATTTGGTGAAGGGGAAGACCTCCAAATGCAGTTGGGAAACAGTGCTACACGCAGAAAAAGTGGCGCTATGCATAGGTTGAAAAAGTGTCAATTTTGCCTAAAAACTTTGTTTTTCGCTGATGTAAAAATGATAAAAATGGACTTGATAAGGTAGATACATCAGTTGTAGGTGGTTTGGAGTTGAATGAATCAGTTTCCTAGGTTTTAGAGGCAAGTTGTTCCACTCCCTATTTTTGTGTTCCTAGTCTAGAAATGGTTGAAACCACTCCTCTTCTCATGGATTCGACCCCTGATGGATAGCGCAGGTGGTTTGGATGTCTATATCATGTGTTTTTTCAGTCATTTTCAAAGGTTGGACTCTTGTGAAAGTTT
>APFE031108964.1:0-19587 GCA_000404065.3 Pinus taeda
TTTTTCTACAAATCAACCAACTCCAATACCATGTAGAAATTTTGAATAATATGACACTTATTCATAGAGATTATCTTGATTATATACTAATTGTGGAATACATGCATAATACATAACCTCCTCTACATTGATCATCAATTTGCAGTATTAAAGAAACAATCGCATGGGCACATTGACGCATCAATCACACATATCAACACAATATGTACCCGAGGAAAGCATACAGCAGAAAACCCCCAACTATCTGTATATTATATTGATTGAGAACATGTAACATTACATAGGACAATACTCCTCATAAGTACTTAGTACTATCTCCACCTGTTACACACAAACTAGCTCAGATCTGAATCAATCACTGGCTCAAATCTCCTTCGATGCTTTCCTGCCTCTACTGCGCAATCCTACATGAGAATACTAATGAATGAATGATCCAAATTCATATTTCCCCTTGGATATACCACACGATTCTCATTGGCAATACTAAATCCATTGATTGTGCAAATCCCATGCACAACTATAGTCACAACTGACAGCTGTCTTGCCCTTTCACTCACCTCTAACACTTGTCTCCACTAAACTGTCCATGCACTGAGTTAACTGATGTATTTCTTAGTTGCTTTATGAGTTAATAATTACTGAATTAATTAATAACTAATTCACACCCCTCAACAATAGTGTATTTGCCAGTTAGACTATCTAAAACTAGCTCAACTAATTCAAACTGAACACAACTCCATCAACTCCTAATCCAACTCCACAAAACTCAATCACTTTAGTCCTAACTGAAGTCCTCCATGCAATAGCTCTAGCTAACTGATAGGAACCACGTATTTCCTTCTGGCAGCTGCATGCGCCACATCCGTAGCTCAAACTAAAGTGCTACAAGAGAATACGATAATGTTTATAGTCCAAATATTATTAAGGGCTAATAGTATTCGATTGTTCTATTTTTAGCCTGACAGTCTAAAAATAGACTCTGCCCATATGTCTAAAAATAGAGGTCCAACTATTTTTACCAAATTGACCAATCATCCACAAATATCATCCTACAACTCGTAGACCATGATCCATATGTCTAAAAATAGAATTTGCACCAGAAATAGCCTGCGGGCCCACTTAGTGAAGGCGACTTCTTTTCACTAAGCTCCATCACCTTGTTGCATTTTCAACAGAATGACGTGATCGTCATTCCCTCGCAGGAAATAGATGACCTGGTGGGAAATCACTAGCAAATCCCTCAAACATCCCAGGAAGGATCCCAAAGTGACCATCTCCAAAGAGGCCATGTAGAACATGAATCTTCATATTTCTTCAGAAAGAATATTAAACCTGTAAGAATTATTCCACCCCCAACGACGATTAGGTTGGACAACATTTATCTTATAGAACGAATTGAAAGCCTGCAAGCTTTTTCCTTGGTTGGCCAGTGGCATTTCCCTGAAATGGACAATGTCAAGATGAGAAAATGGTTACAGTCTTAATGGAAACCTTTGATTGGCTACATCCCGATCATAGCCAAATTGATGAAGGATTGTTACTGCTTCCATTTTCTGAGTGCCAGCGACTGGGAAGCAATTTAGACTCGTCCATGGGTACATGGAAGGAGCTTCCTGGCACTTCACAGATGGTACATGGGTTGTAATCCACTGAAAAATACCCCCATAAACAATTTAATTTGGGTAAAACTCCCTTGGAGTTGTGGTCAAAAGAAACTCTATATGAGATTGGAAATGCCGTGGGAAGATGTGTTTATGTGGATTCTAGATGTCTAGGGGGGAAAGACAAACATGTTGCGTGGGTTCTCATTGAGAAAGCCTATAGGGGTGGTTTTCCTAACCACATTGAAATATCATGGAAGGATATTAAGATAAATCAAAAACTTGGAGCACAAGGGGCAGCCAAGCAAGTCAAGTAGGACTGTTGTTAACTGCAAGTTTTGGCAACCGAGTCCCTAAAGTTTAGGAGGACTATTGGAGTCCTTAATTTGAATAAATAAGAAGGCTTAGGGCCTCATTTGGAGTTAGTCAGTTTGTAGTTCAAGTTTATTTAGTTTTTAGTTAGATTGTACTTAGATTTTAGTAAGTAGGTTAGCACTTTAGTGCAGCTCAGTATCAGCACAGTTTCGAGCTTTTTCTTGTAGACAGTTTTTGGGATGTAACTATTATTTCTTGATCAGTAAACATGAATCCAGATTTGCGCCAGCTTTAATATTTCTTAGGAGGTTGTAGCTCTTGGGGTTGGGCCCAACCCAAGTTCCGAGTACCTCCTTTGTGTACTTTTATGTGCCTTTGCTACATTCTTAGAATAAAATCTATTATCTAGATAAAAATCTTGCTTTGTTACTTAGGTTGTTTTTTATTATTAAAATAGCTTTTCATGCTTCAGATTGATTTGATAGTTTGAGTATAGAAAATATATTCAGAAAAGGGCATCAAGCAACCCTTGATCTCACCACTCCCTGCTTGGTACCATGATCTGAGACCAAGGCATACCTGTTGCCACAAAAACATTGTTTCTGCCTCTTCATGCAATTCCTAGTGTTAGATTTTTAGTTAGACAAGTTGATACCGGTTGTACTTGCATGTTTAGGATCTATTCTTGCTTGGTTTCCATATTTGTTTTACATGATTTGCTGCCAATAAACTTCTGTTCATCATGCATATGGTTTCTAGGTTGAATTAGGTCAAACTAGCTAGATCTTTGGTTTTCCTAGCCTTCATTTGATCAATTTTGGAAAATAATGTGTAGAGCACCTTTGATACCTTATTGCCTACCCTTCCTCCATGAATACAACCTGCTCCATCCCCTAACTAAAATTCTTTCCCTTCATTTGCCACATTTTCCCACTTTTCCCTAATTTCTACATTTTTGTGCAACCTTGCTACCTCCATCCTCAAAAAAATCCAATCGCTCCTTAGCCTCATTCACCAGGTCCTAGACCCCTTAATATCCTTATCCAACCTCCATTTCCACTTTGCCACCATTTTTCCTCCATCAACCCTCCAAAATCCTCTTTTTGGAACATCTTGTAGAAGCTACAGAACATCCTGTAGAAGCTACAGTACATCCTGTAGAAGCTACAATACATCTTGTAGAACCCCTATAGACTTCCTGTAGAAGCTCACGAAAATAGTTTCTTGAGATCCGACCACTGTGAAACTATATAGAAGGTTGCTAGGGATGCCTTAGCCCTCTTCTCACCTTCCCAACCTCCTGCAAGCATTTCCTTTCGCCAGTCAACCTCTGCACAGTGAAAAACAGTTAAAGCACATGCATAATAATTCTGAAAACTTACTCAAAAATACAAAAAGATGTTTTTTTCTAGATTTTATTGTAGAAGTAGCTTAGTCACATGCATATTACCTTTCTAAAAGTCAATGGCATCCATTTCCACTGCTTTCATCTCTTTTCTTGCACCAGTAGGGTTAGTTGGTAAAACTAGGGTTCGCTAGGGTTTGCATTTCCTTTCAGCTTTCAGCTTATTTCTGTAAGTAGACTAGCCTCTTTTGAGTTAGTTTTCATCCATCACAGTTAAAAGCTTCTTCTAAGATCTCATAGAAGTTGGCTTAAGCTCCTAGTGGACTTGTGCCAGTTGATCAAGTGACAGCCACGACAAGAGCTAGTACTTGTGCATATAGCACCGTCACTTCCAAGTTTGTTACGAACTACCACGTTGATAAAAGTAAAGAAGGGAGCCCTAGGAGTTGCAGCATTATTGCTTAAATACTGGACCCAACCAGTTATACATCTAGAATACTCCATGATGTTAGGTAGACCTTGGGTACTTTTCATTCCACATTCATTACTATAATTCCAAATTTGGACATTTCCTCCTTTGAGCAGTTCAAACCCATATCCTTATCCAAATTCACTTATAAAATCATCTTCAAAATCATTTCTCAAAGGATGAAATATATTCTTTGTGATAATAATTCCATAATGAATGTGGATTCCTAAGAGAGAGACAAACCCATGAAGCAATTGGCATCTCCCAATAAGGCCTTCATTCAATCCATACAAATCATTAAAAAATAATAGTTTCTTGAAGTATATGTCATCCTCGGTATTAGTTTTAGGATATCTTTCATTTAAAAGGAAGACTGCTTTAGTCCCTCTTGTCGCAAGACCCCATATGCCAGGAATTGTAGATTCGTTATGGTCCAGGGTTTCTCTTCTGAAATTTGTTTTCGTCATATCAAAGCCCTGTGCAGATATTTGTTTCAGGATAGGCTCCTGGTGGTGTGTGTATGAGTTTTGCTACTGCTGCTTAGCCTGTCCAAATGTTTCATTCCGAAACATCTCCAAATGCATTTTAAATCTTTCGAATTTCTGAGAAAGAAGTAGAACAAGATCCTCTAAAATATAACCACCTCCTTTGTTTATTTGCATGCAAATCCTGGATTGCATCCAGGTAGACTTTTGGATGTCCCCTGATTGAGACCAAGTATCCATTCCGGAATGGTTTCTGATGTATCGTTTTTCCGGGAAGATTTTTTGGTTTCCTTTGAACCGTTTTCGACCTTCCTGGTTCTCACTTTCTTGCTCCTCGAGTTTTGGTTTCTGTCAAAGTTTTGAATGCTAAAGTTTATGGAGTACAATAAAGGTGCTTGTAGATCAGTCTTTGGAATTTGTGGAACATTAGTAGTAGTTTCTTAATCCAGTGCTGACTCAATTTACCCCATCTCCTCATAAATCTTGAGTTAAGGTAGGCCTTCCTTGGTATATGATCCCCATTTTGGAAAGGCTATGATTTAATTCCTGATCTACATGCTGTCAGTACTTTTGTAAGGAAAATCTTCCTTTCCCCGCGGGATCATATTTGCTGTGGGGATAACATTCAATATTTTGGTCAGACCAATTAAAGGTAGGTTTTATTTCCAGACCCGCAATATCCTTTTAAAGGACAACATAGTACAAAGGAGGCAGATATTTTTTGGTCTGAGGGTCAGTTGCATCGGTCACGGGGGACTTGCCATAACATCTTTGATAGTTGGAGGGTTGTAAGAATAACGACAATAATTGACTGGGAAAGGAACTATTTTAGATCCCAAGATGCCTTGCTGTCAGTACTTTTGTCGGGCAAATCTACTTGTTTCCTATCCAATACATTCCTCATTTTGGGTATTATATTCTGTAGCGGCCTGTCTCTTTATGGCATGAAATATTGCCTGTCCCGGAAAACCTTTTTTAAGGATTTGCACAGTGCACTGGGGGTGGGTTTCTATGGAATGGGGGTTTGACGCATCGGCCATGGAGGCCATGGTCAAAGCAGCTGAGTTGGCCAATTCTTGTAAGATTCTTTCCATGTTGTCAACAGATTGGCAGTCCATGTTCACTGACATGATTGTCATTCCCTCGCAGCAAACAGATGACCTGGTGGGAAATCGCTGTCAAATCCCTCAAACATCCCGGGAAGGAACCCAAAGTGACCATCTCCAAAGAGGCCATGTAGAACATGAATCTTCATATTTCTTTAGAAATAATATTAAACCTGTAAAAACTATTCCACCCTCGGCGACGATTAGTTTGGACAACATTTATCTTACAGAACGAATTGAAAGCATGCAGGAGTTTGCCTTTGTTGGCCAGTGGCATTTCCCTGAAATGGATGATGCTTGGGTGAGGAAATGGTTAGAGTCTCAATGGAAACCTTTGATTGGCTACATCCCCATCTTAGCCAAACTGATGAAGGAGTGGTACTGTTTCCATTTTCTGAGTGCCAGCGACCGGGAAGCAATTCAGACTCGTCCATTGGTCCATGGAAGGAGCTTCTTGGTGCTTCACAGATGCTACATGGGCTATAATCCACTGAAAAATACCCCCATAAACAATTTAATTTGGGTAAAACTCTCGGGTCTTCCCTTGGAGTTGTGGTCAAACGAAACTCCATATGAGATTGGAAATGTTGTGGGAAGATGTGTTTATGTGGATTCTATATGTCTGGGGGAGAAAGACAAACGTGTTGCGTGGGTTCTCATTGAGAAAGCCTATAGGGCTAGTTTTCCCGACCACATTGAATATCATGGAAGGATTTTAAGATAAATCAAAGACTGGACTTTTGGGGAGTCCCTTTTAGGTGCACAGTATGCCACAAGACAAGACATGTCCATAAAAACTGTCCTCGTCGCCCTGCGTCAAAAAACCAAATTTTTCATGGTAAACATTAATCGACAAAAATTAAAAGGGGGATGAGACCTTATTTTTCTGAAATGGAAAAAACATCCCCTATTATTAGGTCATATCCTTCGGATTTTGGCAATATACAAGGGATTCTTAATCCTGAAGGTGATTGCCAATTTTTTGCCTCCCCTAGTCAAAAATCTGCTCCTCAATTCCATATCTCTCCCTCTTCTAATACTCAATTTCAAAGAAATATGCCTGAAAGCTTGAGTAGAACCCTTGGTTCTCCTGAAAAAGGGAATCCGTCGCTTTATTGCCCCCCCCCCCATGGATACTATTGCTGACAAAGATCTCCCTATACCCTCTCCGACTCCCAAATCTATCAACTCCTTCAAAGCAGACTCTCATATCACCTTAATCTCGTCTTACTCTCCCTCGTCAAAAAGTGGACTGACTCAATCTCTGAAAGGTAAAGAACCTATGGTCTCGGTAATCCCTCTAAATTCCCCTATCTCATCCCTGTCAAGCTTGATTGGTAATGACTTGGACTACCTCCTTAGCAAGAAATCCCTTGAGCTCAATCCCCTAAGCATTCATAAACCGGGGAAGCCATCCTCCCCCCAAATCAGTCCAAACTCTGCAAAAAATGTCACAGTAAGAAGGAAAAATAATAGGGGTAGCAGGCACTTTAGAGGAAGGGGGGATGGTGTTGGCAGAGGAGTTCGAAATCTTTCTTTAGTTGATGTGCCTATCATTTATATGATGGAAGATCAGCCTCTTAGAGAAAGTGTGGCCACGAAGCCTTCGAAATGAACTTCATCCTATCCATGAATATAAGGGGGTTGGGGGCTGGCCAAAAATTTTTAGCCCTCAAGAATCCTTTCTTTGCAAATCAACCCAAAATCATTTTGATACAAGAAACCATGCACAACACTCCTGTATCCATCTCATATTTCAAAAAAATGCTACCTACTTGGCATATGGTCGCTGTGGAAGCAAATGGTCAATCTGGGGGCCTAGCAGTGTTATGGGACCCCAAATGGATCAAAGCAAAAGCATATAAATGCTTCGTTGGTATTCTCATTTCGACATCCATTAGAGGGAAAGACTCGCCAATAAATATTTTAAGCATGTATGCTCCTTACAAAAACAGGATAAATTTCTGAGAGAAATTTTTTGCTTTAGAAATTGTTGATATTGAGTACTTGATGATTGTAGGGGATCTAAATGTTACGCTAAGCATTGATGAAATATGGGGAAGTAATCGAAAAAAATATCCCCTTGCTGACTGTATCAGATATGCGCTACTGCACAGAAATTTGGTGGACATAAATCTACACAAAATGAAGCCAACATGGGACAATGGAAGAAATTAAGAAGCATATGTAGCAAAAACACTTGATCGGTTCATTCTACATGAAAGTATAATTGACATACTAGGTATGCCCTTTACCTCAATAGGAAATGACTATATATCAGATCACAGACCGATTTTCCTTGGATGGAGAGAAAAAGGATTTAGAAAAGGGTACCCTTCTCATCCTCCTAGTAGATAAGGGTATCAAATTTCATATAAGGGAAGATTTTAATGGATTTTAATGAAAGGTGATTCCATCATTCAAACCTCTTCTATCTCCCACATTATTTTTTGTTGTTGACATTATTGTTTTATGTAGAGAGAATATTCAAAGAATTAAGCATTTCAGGGACCTTTCTACATCCCATAATTCCAATAGCATGTGTATTAATAGGAAGAAATATTCCATGTTTTTGTGGAGTTTTTCCAATCTAGACACATTGTGCTTAGCAGGTTTTATTTTTTTAATTACCATGGATATCAACTCTAGGTTTGAATATCTAGGGATTTATTTGAAGTCCAACAATTTCTAGAAGAATGTGTTTCTTTCTTTAGGTATTTGTAGAAATTGAAAGGAAAAATAATGCTTCATGTCATGAACTCAAGTTGGCAAGTTGGTATTGGCTATAATAATCCTTAGAGAAATAATATTTTACTACATTTCTCTAGACTTAGTTCTAAAGGGAAACCTTGGGAAGCTTTGCCAAGTATCATTCACATTTCTTTGGGAAAGTTTTGAGGAAAAATACCAATTGCTCTTGCCTCTTGGAAAAATTCGGCTAACCTAAACTTGTTACGGGTTTAGGGGTTTCGAAAAAAAACAATTATTCTTGCCTCTTGCAAAACGTTCACAAGAGTGCTTGGAGACTCATCCAGTGAGGTATCTTATGTGCATAGCTAACAAGTTATAAGTGTTTCATGCTTATCTATACCATGAATTGGATTCTAAAATAACAGAATAAATCTAAAAATGGCTCCATAATTTAGAAAGATGTTATTCTAGCCTTCATTGGAGAGATCATTGAGTTGATTGTCACAATCAATGTTTCATCCCTCCAAAAATCATCCATTGTCTTTTTAAATATGGATTCTACATTCTAAATTAAGTAATTAGACATGAATATATCTTGGGGCACAACCATTGGCTTCATAAAACATACAAAAAAAAAATTTGATGGTGGAATTGCCTTTATTTCGAACTCATATATTAGATACAATAAAAAATTCATTTTTCATCCCATATATGAAGTGGGTCAACTTACTCTACCTCCAAAACCATGAAGCAATTATGCTCAAAAATTGGATTTGTAACTCTTTCTTAACATCTTAGACTTTAGCTAATACCATGGTGGGGAAATGACATAGAATACAAAGATATTTTGAACTACTTGAGAACTTCAAGAGACTATATAATCTATTCATGCTCAATAATAATGTAGATATTCATGTTCAACAATTTCTAGAAGATAACTAATTATTCTGACCTCCTGGAAAACATTGGCAAGAGTGTTTGGAGACTCATCCATGAAGGTATCTTATGCCCATAGCTAAAAAGTTATAATTGTTTATTGCTTATATGTACGATGAATTAGATTCTAGAGGAAGAGAATAACTATAAAAATGACCAAATAATTTGGAAAGACACTATTCAATCCTTCCTCCTCATCAGTAGATGGTTGATTTGTAATATTTGGGATAAGTATCAAGTTTTGATTTGAAGGAACCATTGGGTTGATTGCCATAATCAATGTTTTCTCCCTGCAAAAATCATCCATTGTCTTTATAGAGATGGATTCTACATTCTAAATTAAGTAATGAGACATGAGTATATCTTAGGGCACAACCATTAGGGTACATTGCATTAAGTAGTTCATCAAGATCTCATTAGGACCTACATTGTGTCAATAATTATATCCTCTTACATTAACTATTAGGGACACATATGCCAAACTTTCGTTTATGAATAGAGATTCCTTATCATTTGGCACATTTTGTATTTTTATTGTTCTGTATTTTGATTATGTTGCTTCTTAGTAGGGGATACGACCAAGGATGTAATGTGGCATTGAATAAAAAAATATCCACTCTAACTAATTTCTAACTCCACTAATCATTTATTGGATGAAGAATATTTTTACAACTACAAAATTATTCCAAAAGGCCTTTCCTCTATATAAAACAAATTTTAAAGCTAATTCATTTGACTATATTTCTAGAAAATAAAGTTAACAATTAAATTAAATTAATTTTTTAACATATCAATTAAATACTTAAAATAAACTAAAAATAGAAAATCTCTACTTCAAACTCATATGAAACAAAAAAGACTAATATTAATATGAAAATGAAACACAAATTTCACTAAATTTAATATTAAAAAGTAAATAAACTAAAAATTTAACAATCTAGACTTGAACCCCACACACCACATAAGATGCTTCACACACCACAGAAGATGCTTCATTTAAAAAACTATTGATGACGCATCATTTCACATCAAATTCTTAAGCTAGTCGTGACAATTCTGTGAATCTAAATATTACATTCAAATCTCCACGGTTGCTGCAGATATGATTAACTCCGCACCATCAGCGGTAACTTCAGTGAACTCCCTGGTTGACGGATTAAACAGATAAGAGATGTGTTTTCCTAGGGCGCCAAAAGCGCTGAAAAAAATTTGGTCACGCCACTGTGTAGAGCACTTAAAGAAAAGAATATCGAGGGGATTCGGAAAGGAAGCTACCACACTCCAAACGTCCTTCTCAACATCATACTTCTCTACCTGTTGTTCAGTGAACAAGTACAACTCCCCACAAAAAGAACAAACCTCACGGCTTCTCCATGTTTCTAACCTCGTGTTCCACACATGTGCCGTCATTCTCCAGGTTCCCTCACTCGGATCGAATACTTCTCCACGCTCGAATTCCTCTAACACCATTAATTTACCATCCATGAAAAAACCGCGGCATGCAAAGCCGTGCGGTTCGATCATAGGAGGCAAAATTTCCCACTTGTCTGTCTCCACGTTATATACTTCTACAGATGCAAGACGGGGGTCATGCTCGCCTTCACCGCCAGCGACGTAGACAAGTCCGGTGGAAGAAAAACACAGCACGCAAAGTTTAATCGAGGTGTCGGCATGTCAGCTCCGCGGCTCCATCTGGCAGATTCAAAGTCATAAATGTCGACACTCTTCATCAAACTTGTATCAGACGGACGGATTCTCCCTATGAGAAGTAGCTTCCGATTCACAGCCACGCACTGACACCATACTTGTATTCCATTAGTCTGGGGATCATCAATTGGAGGTAACCTTTCCCAGGTGCCCTTCACGGGGTCGTATATGGTTACTACAAAAATGGGATTCATATCTCTTTCATTCATATCATTTTGAATCAAGCAAAGCAGATGCTCGCTCGTCCCACATTTCTTCCTATCAGCATAGAACGTAGGGCTACGGACCATAGCCTCCCAGCTGTTGCACACAGTTTTCAGCGTATCGTGTGATGTGTAAGGTACTTTTAGCAAACACTGCCGAACGACATCCTTTGGAACAGTCTCCATTAGGGCACTTTAAACACAACAATTTCGAGATCCTTCGAGTTGACCCGGAGCTTTACCGCAAACACAAAAGTGAACTACGTTAGGTCAAATATGAAAGTACAGTTAAATATATAATGCGCAGATGTGGGGAAACGTAATTTCAAACCGACCAGAAAGGGAGTTCGTTATGTCCATTCATAGAACCACATTACATGTTTTATATATATGAAGCATTTAATATATTTAACATCTATCATGTCCTCCACACGAGCATGACTGGACTCCCTATAGGGAATTTTGCTAAAGAAAAGAAAATTATATATATAGAGTGGTGCATGAAATAAATTAAATATTTTATTTTACCTAATATATTTTTTGTTTTATTCTTATTGCAGGCCAATTTATTATCCATGTTTTATATTTAGAGTTTTTAATTTGAGGTTGTGTATTTCATTTATTGTTTATTAATTATAATATTGGGATGAAAAAATATTCATAATATAAAATGTGGATTCGAATTTTTTCAATAATAATAACAAAACTAACTACGAGCATGAGAGCATCTTGATTGTAAAACAATCAAATTGGTGTAAGAAAGCCCTTTGATTGTGGCAAGGTTAATTGGTTCATTAGAGCCCCTTGTTTGTGGGACAAGGGACCAATCTCTCCATAACAATTTGAGTGATAAAGTATATTGAGGTGTAAGAACTCTACTTCCCTAACAATTTGAGTGATAAAATATATTCAGGTGTACCAACTCTACCTCCCTTTGGACAAGAACCTATGAGGCTATATATATGTACAAAGAGTGGAAGGAACCAATCTCTCTATGAGAATTTGAGTGATATAGTATATTGAGGTGTATTAACTCTACCTCCCTTTGGAGCACCACCTATGAGGCTATAAATAAGTACAAAGAGTGGACAAGTTAGAAATCCTTCAGTATAGGTCATTGATGGGTATTAATTGTTTTAGAGCCAATTAGTTATAGTTTTCCAAATTGTCACAAAAGTAAAATAATAGAGAGGAACATAGAAATGAATGAGTATCCTTAAAGAGAAAGAAGTGTAACACCTTTCTTATGTTGTGTAGGGCAATGGAAGGGAGTGCCATGGCTTCCTCATCAATAAAGGATATGCTTATAGTGGTCTATAGTGAGTGGATCATGTAAACCATCACAAAATGAGTTGCTTGGAGTGAGATTTCCCCCCATAAGGATGACTACTTCGAGAGCCACCCTCTCAACTTCGTGGTGTTCCAACTTGAATGAATCCCCTTTCTCATGTATCTATACAACTTCTTCTTCTAATTATCCTTTATACATATGATGATGTCATCTCACATTAGTTCTCCTAAAAAAATTTAGATGCTTCAAGCATGGTATGCCAACTACTATCTCATACATCTTATAATAGAAATGCACTTACATACGAGCACACTATACTTTCACATACATGGTACTATGATATCTTGGCTTATTTAGTTCCCTTTACCTTCTCTAATATGGTTTCATGTATGATTTTCTTGCTTCCACGTGGTGTTACTCTTTAATATGTGTGCTTTAGATGTGGTGAGCATTCCATGAAATATAAACCGAGAGCTACCCTCCAAGCTATTTGGTGTTCCAACTTAAGAGGCATTAAGCACTTTATATGCAATTCATATCTATCTTTTTCTCAATCCATAATAATCTGTGAAACAATTGTCTTCCTCATCAAGTGAGAAGAGTGGTTACGCCAATCAATAGTCATTTAATGTGGCCTACCTTGCTAGGAGGAGAGCATACAAGAATCAAAGTGAAGGGTTCAATAATAAAGCCATGGGAAGTAAAGGAAATAAATCTATAAGAATGTAAATGCGAGAACATATATGTGTAGGGATTCAACATGTACCCGTGGCAATGAGATAACTACCATATGTTGCAAGGAAATCAATACTACTCTAATGTAGCACATAAGTAAATCAAATTACACAACAAAGCACTAATAAGACAATATGTGATCATGTAGGAAAAATTGTAAATGTTGTAGCCTTTTCTTGGATTCTTCGTTAGTCCTTAATAATGCTAAATTCATTTGTAACATGCCCACCAAAAATAGAACCCAACAAAAGTTAGAGCAGTTGTACACTATGATGACCCAACTTGGAAGGCACTATTATGGGAATGGGATCTAAAATTTCCAACCTTTTCCAACTTTCTCAAAACTTCAAATAGGCAACACCATTGCATTGGCCATAGGTCAACCTACCTTAGGTTGGGGTGAAACTCACCACAAGTCCAGTTTTTTTAGCCAACCTCTTGACCTTTGACCTAACCAATGTGTTAACTAAAAATTTCAATTTTAAGTCAATTTTTTCCCTTTTTCCAACACTTTGACAATGCTATAATTCTTCTAACTTTTCAAGATTTTCAAGCATTGCTACTAGCATCTAATGGCCAATAAATCCATAACTTTTTTATGAACACTCTTGGGAAACAATCAATCATAAGGATAGAACCAAATCAATAACACTTTGAGTGCATTTGTTTCCAAAAGTATAGAGAGATAAGAAAGCTCATTAGCATAGTAGAAAAACCTACTTTCTTTAGATTGAGAGCCTTACCATTTGAGAAAATAAGTGAACAAGTCTCAAAATATGGTGCATGTCTAATAAAATGCATGAATATGGTTTAAAGGAGTCCTTCTCCTCAAACCTGAATGGACTAATTGGTATAAAAAAACCCTATTAAAACTTATGCAAGAATTCAAACATGTAATCAGAACAAATTATATTTCATTCACCATTATTGTCCAACACTAATTATGTAATCCCATTAGCTGGCACCATTATTTCATAGTTAAGTGAATACCTACAATGGGGGTGTTATTTTAAGACCATTCATATGATGAATCATTTATTCACATCCTCATGTGGATTGTATTCAGTTATTTTCACATAGAAACATGCATAGTAGTAGTAAGAGGTTGTAATCAGACAAAATCATGTCACTACAATAAGAAAATATTCCATGTTGGTTACTACATCAGCATAACCAATACAACCACATGTTATTCCAATACCTTTTTAAAAATCTCACATTATATTAGTCAACCCTATTGACAATAAATACACAAACCATGTCCCATGCATTTATAACCCCATTTAAGACTAGAAATTGTAAACACATATTCATTATTATTAAAAATACATCAGAAACACTTATCTTGAACTTTTTTGGGAAACAAAGTCTCCAAAAATGACTCTCCACCCAACCACTAACAACTACAACCAAACTCTCACTTATAGTTGTCACCCCCTAGCTAGATTCTAGAGGCCAAGGGACCTTTTAATTATGGATCAAACACAACTACTAGTTGATCTATGGACTCTATAGATTCTTCAATCTCCACCCAGGAGTTGAGTTGTCATCCAATGATGACCAGAAGTTGAAACCATTACCATCCACTCTCAAGGATGCAGCTTTGCGCTCGTTCATGGTCTACTTGGGGATAACACCACAACTTGGGCTCAGATGTAGCAAGCCTTCAACAACAACTATCAATACTACTGTAGGTATAAAGACACTAAAGAGTAAATTTTTAAGACAACCTTAGGGCATTATGAATACTTATAAGATTATGAAAAAGGGTTCCAGCTTAGCTAGACAAGGGCCAAGTGCACCCTTGACCATAGTTCACTGAAGCTAGTCCTACTTAGAGGAATCAAGGAAGATTTTTTGGATACGCTAAAATTGTTGGCAGGTGGATATATCTACCAGTTACCCTATAAGGATATCAAGGCTACCTTTAGAAACCATTCTAGGGCTACTAAGAAAAAGGGTAGGGGTAGTCAACCTATGGTTAGTCAATCCTCTTCCAAATAATCCATCAAGGGTGAAATTGGAAACATGCTCAAGGATTTCAAGAGTGAGATGATGTAATCCCTTGTCGTATAAATGGAAACTATGCACATTAATAGAAAGGAGGAGGAAGCCGAGAGAGCCTTAGCCATTTTCTGCCCTAAATGCACTAGGAGGCACCCTAGGAATGAATTTCCATCGAGTTCAATTGAAATCTGCTCAGTCTGTGAATAAAACTACTATGCGAAGAAATTCCCTTCTCTCTTTAGACTAAAATATGTATATCAAGGAGCTGAAGGGCTAACTTAAAATCTCCGCTACATAAACCAAAGGAGACCTCATGGGCCTAGGCGATACTAGCAGGGCATGCAAGGGTCATGCCATGTATATTACAACCCCAACCAGACCACATCCATACCTTCTTGGGGGAACCCTCCTCATCCTTCCTGGTCTACCCCTCCTTGATCCTCTGCCCCTCAATATCATTCCTAGCTAGCCAGCTAGTCATTTCAACCATATGCTTCGCCACAACCTCAGTGGAATGCACCGCCCCAGGGGTGGAGACCCATATACAACAATTCTCCAGCTTTATTTCCTTCACCAACTACTCAACCACAAATTTTACACTCTGCTACACCGAAACAACCCTAGATGCCTGCCCAGCCAAATACGAACCCGAGCAATACATAGACCCAAAAAATACATAGTGAAGAGAGAGGAGATCATGAATAAATCTTATCCACCACCCTTTCCAAGGAATTTGAGTTTGTATTGTGAAAAAATTGTAAAGAGACCCTGGAAAACCCTGAAGGACAAGTTAACCACTACACCGATTCTTTGAGGCCGAAATTGGGCCCTTCATTTTCATATCCATGTTTATGCCTCACAAAAAGACATAGGAGAAACTCTCGGACAAACATATGAAAATTGCCTTATGCTATTATTTTATGAGTAACAATCTGTCAAAGGCTGAACTGAACAACACAGTGACCGAAAAGGAGCTTCTGGCTATTGTGCATTCATTGAACAAATTTAGGCATTACATTACAGGTTAGTAAACTTTTGTACATACTTACCATGTTGCAATCAAATATTTAATGAATAAACCTGATGTGAATGCTCGAATTATTATATCGTTACTTTTATTACAACAATTTGATCTAACTATTTTACATAAGCCTAGCAAGGAAAATGTTGTTGCAGATTTTTTGATTAGATTAACTTTTCCTATGGGTGAGGAAGGAATGGTTGATGATAAGTTACTGAATGAACACTTTTTTTCCATTTCAGCTCTCTCACCATGGTTTGCTGACATAGAAAATTATTTGGTATCTGCATAGTTCCCACCAAATTTTTCCTGCAAAGAGAAAAGAAAGATTGTGAGGAAGAGCGCCCCATTCACTTGGATTGGGGGAAAACCTCTTCAAACTAGTCTGGGATCAAATTCTGAGAAAATGTGTCATGGAGGAGGACTTCTTTGACATCCTTTTGACCTGTGATGATGGGCCTTGTTGAGGTCACTTTGTAGAAAAGAGGACAACATTCAAGGTGTTACAAGCCAATTATTATTGGCCCACTTTTCATCAAGATGTGGAAAGTATACTAGTCAGTGTAATCGATTCCAAAGCATGGAAAATCCTGTTCCAAGGGATGAAATGCCTCTTCAACCTCAAGTGACTTTCGAGCCATTTGAAAAGTGGGACATGGATTTCGTTGGACCTATTGACCCTCCTTCCAAGCAAAAGCAGTATATCATTGTGTGCACTGACTATATGACTAAGTGGGCTGAAACCAAGGAAATCATGACAATAATATAGGAGAAGGTGTTTGAGTTCTTAAGGGAGAATGTATTTTACATGTTTGGGTAACCTAAAGAATTGGTCACTGACCAAGGCAGACATTTTACCTCCAAAATGATTGAAGACTTATTGAGCAGAACAAGATCAAGCATAGAACTTGGACCCCCCGTCACCCACAAGCTAATTGGCAAGTGGAGGTGACCAATAGAGCATTGGAGGGAATTGTAACCAAAGTTGTTAGCAGCAACAAGAAAGATTGGACATATATACTAGTTGAGGCGACATGGGCCTAAAATACAACCTGGAAGACCGCCATTGGGTTCACACCCTATGAGTTAGTCTATGGGAAAAAGGCCCTGTTGTCCATTGAATTTGAGTACAATACATTGAGGATGGTAGCTGAACTAGATCTAGATCTAAGGAGTGCACAAAAAGAGAGATTGCTCCAGTTGCAGGTCAGCAAGTTTGTTAGCCACACAACAATGTTAAATATACATGCCATATGTTTCATCCTAGTAGTCCACATCATGTTGAATTCATCTTAACATCATGCTACCATTGTATCTACTCATTCCAACCAAATCATGTCTTGTGTCCTCCATCATTTCATCCATGTGCTAAATTACATGTCCTAATATGGTGAAAGGGGGTTTAAGGCTTTGTTTTTTGTTCATTTTACCTCATAAGTTTTTTAGTTGAAAATGGAATTATTTTGGAAACCAGTGGAAACTTTCCTCTCTACCTAGTCTCACCTCCATGGGAATAAAAAATTCAGCTCTTTTGGATCCCATTTTGGATGAAGCACTAAGGTTATGTGTCCCACAAGACCCCTACCCACTAATCATCGTTTCCTCAATTGTTGACTTTTAAAGTGCCACATCCTCCCACTGTTGCATTTGGCCATGTCGTCCTAGTGCCTCATGATGCTGGTAATCTAAACTCATGCTTCTCTTAGAAACTTCTATGATTTATTCCATATAGATTACATGTCTTCTGTGCTACACACCATCCTTCTTTCATTCTTATGATTTTTCCACGTGCATCCATGCAGCTAACCTTGCCAAATATCTATGTTCACTCAACTATGGGGCCCCTAACCAAAATCATCAAATTTTTTACTTTTATCCTCAAAACATTTATCTAACATATCTTTTAATCTAGTAAGTCTATTTTGGACTTAAACACACCATTCAGAAGTTCTTTCTAAAATTGAAATGGCTCCAAATTTTGTCCTCCTTGAATAATCTAATTCACCACTATTGTTCACCAATTTACATGTAAATATAATATATTTTCTACACGTTTGACATGCTTTGAACTATAACAACAATCATGATACAACCTTCAACATCAATGGCATCTTCAAACATTTTCAACAAGCTTATCCATTAATGACAACACTTTTGACATCAATGACATGTGCAAACATTCTCAATGAGCTTAGTCATCTAGTGATAACACCTTTGACATGAGTGACAACACTTTCTATCAACTCAAAGTTGTGGTATATTTACATGTCGGAAACATTACGCATTTTGGTAGCATGCTCAATTTCTTGGGGACTTTATGGAGATTTAGTTAGGCCACTTAGAGCTGAGATATTGTTTCGAAACCAATCCATCTATTATTTCTCTCTCACTAGAGAATGCGGGATAATATATAGAAAACTATAATTATTTGGAGAGGTTGGTATGTGAGTCTTGGTAGTGGATGGAAGCCTATACTCTATGTTAGTTATGACTTTGAATATTTAAATTTGGAAAATTGACGTGTCAGAGGTACCTTTCATGGAGTTAGATATTCTTTCAATATATTTTGATTCAGGGGTATATCTTGCTAAGTTGAAGCTCAATATTGTGAAGGTGTTGAAGGATGGCTTTTGTTTAGCGGTATTTATATTTTCTACTTGAAGGATTGTTAGTCCGATTCCCCTACTACTTTTAGAAGTAGTGATTAATACTATGTGCCCTTTCCTCGAAGTATTATAATTTTTTTGAAGTGTGAATTCTTGTTGATAAGTTTGTATTAGGCTTTGTATTCATTATTCAATATTTATAATCATGAAAAGATGTTAGATCCCTTGTTGGGCTTCATTTGGAAAAGAATTAGTATTGCAATTTTTCTTCTAGAAGGAGTTTCTCAACTGGTATGGGGGGATAATTGGATTTTATTATGGAAAAAACCAACACCATATGGAATTGTGAGTCTCTTGTCATTCTTCACTCTATGTGGGTGTGGTCTTTGGGACAAATTTCTTCCATTTCTCTGTAAATTCATATAATGTGTTGGAAAAATATGTTTGGGCAGCAGGGTGATAGATGCTTAGAGGATAATTTCAATTAGTAGCAATAAGGTATTCTTCAAATGAATTTAAAAATAAATAAATTTTATTCCAATGTAATCGTGGCTATGGAAATCATGCTCGATCTGCAATAAAATTTTCATTATTTGGATGATGAATTAGAGAACATCAAAGTGAAATTGGAAGAAGGGTTTCAGAAAGTGAACATGGCTAGTAGAACATTGAAAATAATATCCTTTAAGCCATCAAACACAAACTTAACATAAATTACCAAGCTAACCAACAACAACAATGGAAGGCTCAATCTCATATCAACAAAAACCTGATTGTTTGGTGATGCTATAAGTTTCATTTTGTGTAGGGCACCATATTGCTTGTGTATAAGTGAGAGAGTCTAGAATCATTTGTAAGAGGGATGATGTAAATAAATGGAATACAGTAGGATGGACTTGTATTCCCAACCCATGTCCTTTGGACTTGAATAATAAATTTTACAAAATATGTAAATATGTTGCGTTAAAAACAATGACTTCAATATTTAATACCTTTTTCAGTCATGTCAAAAAGAAATAAATTGATAGATAACTCAAAAGAAAAGAAATTAAATATTGAATTTTTATAT
>APFE031108965.1:4891-71686 GCA_000404065.3 Pinus taeda
ACTTTCTCTCCATGGTCTCAACTCTATCCCCCAACCTCTCCATACCCTTCATGATTGCATCTAGCTTTTGGTCAAAGGCTGAGGGTTCCTCTTTAAATGTTGTTATTCTCTCATTTTTGGCTCTTGTTCTCTTGGCAATTAGGTTTGCCTCCACACTGACAGCTATATTCTGCATGTCTGCAAGACTTGGAGGTGCTCTTTCTCTTAATTGATATGCCATATCTGAATCAAATCCATCAAGGAATTTGATCAAGGCCAGATCAGGTGGTGGTCTTAGGTTCTGAGGAATGGCGTTATATACATTGTTGAACCTGACACGGTAATCTTGAACTGTTTCTTGTGGACCCCTTTTCAAATTATCATACTCTGTTAGAATGTGTAGAGCGTATTTCTTCTTTTCCCATCTGTTTAGGAAGTTTAGGTATAAAGCATCAGGATTGAGTATGGACTGTGCATCCAAAGACCTAAACCAGGTCCTTACATCCCCTGTTAAACTTTGTACAAAAATTTTCATTCTTACATCTTCATCATCTATTTCATAGTTCTCAAAGTAGTCATGCATTATCTTGGTGTGTTGTTGGGATGTATAAGAGCCAGTACCATCAAAGTAAGTGATATTGCTTTGATAGTCTTGGGGCATAGCCCCTAGATTTGCAGGTAGGTGTAAAGGGGCATATCTATTAGCCATATTTGCAGGGATAAAAGGGACAGTAAGGAGGAGTGGAACAGTTGGAACAACAAGGATAATAGGAGTAAGGTGTGTTGGGGAAGGAGGAGTGGGGAGGATACCTTGGGAGGTGGATGAGGAACTAGGATAAGTGGGGGTTATGTCAGGATAAGCTGGTGCTTTGATAGGGGTAGGAATATAGCTTTGCTGAATTGGTTTTGTACCTGAGTCTGAGAGCTCTCCTAGCTGTTCTTGTTTCTTCAAGATCTTGGGAATTAAATTGGGGTTTTCAAAGACAACTAGGGGATTAGGGTCAAGGTTGGACCTAGTGTAACGAGATTTCTTCTTTGGAGCTAGCTTATGAGTTTTGTTTCTTTGGTATTCTATGAGAAGGTTAAACAGGAAGCTTATTTCCTTGCAATTGGTAATTTGAAATAAGTCCCCAGTTGAGTCGCCAATGATGTTATCACTCAAGTTGTTCCCTTCTTCCTAAAGGGAATACGGCCGAGGTAACCACTAACCAATCTTTTAGTTACAGGTCCTAGCCTACCTGTAACTAGAGAGGGCTCTCTCTTTATGTTTTAACTTTGTTGGTGGGTGATTTTAGGCTAGCTATGGTGTGCTGATTTTGTTTTGAAGTTGGTTGGTTGGTGAATTCAAACAGAGCTGAGGTATAAATTACATAACAGTTTGGGCCATTGGGCAATGGAGTTCAGGGAAGTGTGCTGCTGAAGTATGTTTCTAAAGCCAGAGTATTGCTGCAAAGCCAGATAGGCATCTGTGGAACAATTTTTTAGATTATGTAATGAAGTTATGGAATTAGTGAGTGAAAGGAAATTGAGAATCTTCCACTATGCTAACAAGAGGAGAAATGAAAGTATTTCTTAAGAGCAGTTAAGAATTCTTAAACAATATTCACAGTGAGATAATTAGTTTAGATATGAGCAATTAAGAATTCATATCTATGGCTAATCCAGAGGAAAACATATTTAGAAATAGAGATTTAGCATAGGGTGTATTCAAACAAATCCTAAGCTATTATTTTTCTCTATTTACTATGATCATGAACATATATGAATTATTGCATACACAGAAAGACAAGAACATGGTTCAGAATAACTTATTGTTCTAGCAAATGACACAGGAATTCTGCAACATAACAGAGCCATTCATTTCCACCTTCAGACAGTATAGGAACCAAGAACTCCACCAGCAATTTGTATTAGCACAAATGTCTCAGATACACAATACAGCTCTTCTGAAAGAGTTTCACTACAACCGACCCTCAATACGTTCTTTGAGGGGATATACATACAAAAATAGGATAAAATATCTAAATAGTGAGTTATTGTGCAATAAATTGCACCACCAACTCTCTTACAAAAAGTAAATGAAAGATATAACTACAGCAATTAATGTTGAGATGGCAGCTATCTTTCTGTCAGACAACTTTGACTCTTTGGCTCAGGAAAGTTTGTTGTAGCTGTGCCTTTATTTCTGCGTTAGTTGAGCCTGTTGTCTGAGTGCTTTGGTGTGCCACTGTACGGATGCTTCCTGTGATATCTGCGTGCTGAATTGTCTGCTGACCTGTACTGTGACTGAGATCTGAATTTTCACAAAAGGAATAATATAGTGGCATCACCTGGGCAGAACTTCCAGCATTGCCTACCACCAATCAGCTGGAGGTAGCTGATGTCTTCTTATTTTTACCAGTGTTTCATCTGCTTCAGTATATCTGTAAAAATTTGGAGGCACTTCAAATAGGTGATCTATCTCATGCTCAATAAAAAATAAATTTTCTAGTTTGTCATAGAGAGACTGCCCAGAGGGAGGCCCTGCTTCTTCTGTGGAGCTGTTGGATGCTGTTATTTGATTGTCAACATAATTGTTGATCCTTGTGATATACTGATCATATGACAACAGTTGTCCTGTGCCAGTCACTAGGCTTGGCAGTCATTTATCCTGCAATACTGTCATCTTTGCCCTGAATTCATCAATTTCTGCCTTCATATCCTGACATTTTCTTTCTAGTGTTTGAGTGAAATTTCTCAAAGTTAGCACTTTCTTAGCTGTCAGGATAGTGTCTGTTCTCCTGTTTATTTCTAGTGCTACTAATTCCTCCCTAGTGTGAGTATTGAGGAAATGTATCATTTTATTGGCCTACTCAGGCATGCTTCCTAGTGCTGTTCTGGCCCTTTGTATTTCAACATGAGCTATGCCTATTAGTTCAATTTTCTCATGTATTGCCTGGATTGACCTCCATTGGTCATGGATTGATTAGCCAATTTTGGCCCAGATTATCTTCTTAATTTCTGCCAGAGTTTTTCCTAGAAGCAATTCCTTTTCCAAAGCTTTCACTTTAGCTTCCAAGGCCTTTATTTCTCTCTGCTTCTCTGCTACAGTCATCTTGGATTTGTCATAGCTGGCCTCTAGCTTGGCCAGTCTATCTTTAGCTTCATTGATTTATGTCACCTGAACCTCAAGTTCCTTGACAGCTTTCATCAAGTCCTCCATACTCATGCTAGATTCTGTTGCTGCTGTTGCTTCTATTGCTGATGTGGCTGTGGTTGGTGTTGGAATGGCAGGAGGGGCTGCTGCTACTTGTGTAGGAGGGGCAGGGCCAAGAGTTGTAGAAGTTTGGGGGGGCTGGGAGGTTGACTCCCCTTGCTTGTCCTGTAATGCCTTTTCCAATTCTGCCTCCATTTGCAATATTCTTTGATTCATCATTAGAAGTAGATCCATGGCCTCATCAACTTGCTTCTCTTGTACAAGTTTTGTTGTTTGAGGGTGAATGGTTGGAGGCAATTTTTCCTGCTTTCTCAGTGCAACAATGTCATCCTCTTTTTTCTTCATAAGGGCCTTAATACCCTTTGGATCTTTAGGATCATGTCCTAGATCAATGATTATATCTTCCAAAGTTTTTATTCTGTTGTCCTTAGCAGTGGAAGACATCCTTTCCAAATCAAGATGTGTATTTGTGTTCTTTAGTGATTCTTTTAACTGATGGGCCAGCATGGCCCTGTCTGCAAGTGTGGCATACACCATTTCCCCTGTCTATTTGTGCAGCTCTATCTGATCCATGGGGTGTATGTCCTTGGAGAGGACCCCTATACTTGTTTTGGTATAGTCTGCAGATGATTTGGGCTTTGGCACTTTAGGCTTAAGATGAGTAAAAATCATCTTATCCTCCTTGATGTCATATGCTGCCATCAATCTCTGTTGTTTGGAGGGTGTTGTCTTCAAAAATTGATCATACAGTTGAACTCTTAAGAGTTCATTTTGGGCCTTGATTTCCATGAATGACCCTTTGACTCTAGCTGGTTGCTTGCCCTGCTATCTTGAGGAGGATACCTCTATGCTTTGCTGCATGGCCTGTTCCTGCTGAAATGAACTAGTGGCAGTCTGCTGGCTGGATTGTCTTTCTCTGCCTTGGCTTTCTGCTCTTTCTTCACTGATGTCTTCTTCCTCGGTCTGAGGGTCAATTCTTGGCCTCTTGGCCTCTGGTTGCTGTGTTGACCCACTTGGGGGTGTGACCTCCTCTCTATCACGTTTTTGACCTCTCTCTTCATTGAGAGGTGTTTGCAAAACTGGGATTTGGGGTGGTTCAACTTGCTGTAAAGGGGCTTGCCCTTGACTTTGATCTTTTGAAGTACTGGGTTGCCCTACCTCTGTCTCTCGCTGTTCATCCATTACCTCTTTGCCTTTTGCTGTAGTTGTGGCTGTAGTAGATGCCTGCTGGGTTGTCTGTGCAGCTGCAATAGTGGATGTGCCTTCTCCCACTTGGACTGGTTGCTTGAATATGACCTGCTGACAAGAATCCAAGTCAAGAGTTTTCTCTAAATCTTTCACAGTTTGCTCCATTGTCTCCTCCTGAGTGAATTACTCTACCAATGTATTAGGCACCCATTCATCTTGGTTGGCAAAGTGTTCTATTTGAGGATATGGACAATGTTTATAGGCTAGCAGCCTATACTTGACTCTCTTAGAACTGATAAAGCCTTCAGGGTCATAAGGGACCCACCAGAAGCTCCTTTTGAGTTTAAGCTGTTGCCCCAATATTTGATCAGCTTCTTGCCAACCATCTTTCTTGCTCATGATGAATGGGCCTAGGTGGTCTCTGAATTTGAGATTGGCTTTCTTCTTGGCACTATGGAAGTGTATAAGATCAGAGTTGATGAGTTGCCTATAGTATTCCAAGGAAAACAATCTCATAGGCACATATCTAGGGAGCCCGTAAGGACAGAGCTCACAGCCATAGATCCTGATGACTGTGTGATTTTGGTATAAATACCAATCACCTATTTTGTATTTCCTGGACAGCTGTAAAATTTTCTGCATATCTTTAGACAATCTGGCAGGAGGATTCCCCTTCACAAGGCATGTGACTGGATAGACAAATTGGTCAATAAATTCACTGTAGGAGTAGGGAGAGTTTTGGACTTGATGGAAAACTGAAGACCAGAAGATGACAGACATCCTCTCACCCTGTGAATCCAGTTTCTTGATGTGGCACTGGAAGCAATCTATCTGATAGTACATGAAGAGGTAATAGATGTATGATGAATATTTGAATATTGCTTCCCTATCCAGCCTCACCAGTTGGTCATGTATCTTGTTGGCAATAAACTTGGCATAATTGTATTTTATAGCAGGGGGCTGCCCAAGGCTATATGCAGATAACAAGACCAAAACAGTTTCATCAACATGCTCATTTGTGGATAACCCCAAGACAGAGGATATCATGTCCACAAGCAACTTGCCTACCTCATTGAAATTTGCATATGGGAAAGGACGTGGCCCAGAAGGCTGGCAGTCTGCCCTCATGAAAGTTTTGGCCACTGCAGCAATGTCCATGCTAGAGAGCTTGGAGCCCTCATCCAACAAATACTTTATGGAAAAAGGGTATAGAAGTTGGGTTTGTTTGTAATTTAGCACCTAATTGATGGAATCTGGTGTTATGTAAAAGAGGATGCTCCCAGATGGAGACTTAACAGCTCTGAGTTTCTGGTCATAATTTTCTGCACAGAGGTGAATGACTTCAGGAAAAACATTTACAGATGGCAAGAAGTAGGTAGGCAGATTAGACTCCCATATGCCATACATGTCACTGTTGTCCAAGTGACTGTTCCTTAGCTGGCAGAAGGTCTGTAAGTGGTTCCTCTCTGCCACAAAATCTGCAATGAGGAAATCACTGTCTACCAGTGGCATAGCTTCAAGTTCTTTATTGGGTGGATTAACAGGGGCTACATCCAGTGCAGATGCGGTGGCCATGTTTGATTTCAACTGGATGTTTACTTGAGTTTAGGATTGGTGCAAAGGCTGAGGAAATGCCTGCTAAATTGTGTTTGGCAGTGAGCAGCTTGAGAGTATAAGGAAACTCTTAGAGGTTTTGATGAACTGAGGGGCACGCTGTTGAAAAAACCAGAGTGTGTTTGAGCTAATTAGCTGGTTTTTTAAGGGAATTTCTGATATCAGGGATGAGGGAGCAGTTTGTATTTGCTTTTAGCCAGTGGCTCGGCTTCTCCAGTTCGTTTTTATGGTGAAATTGCAGAAGGGCACGAGTTTCTTGCAAGGCCTTGTGGTGCAAGGGTTTTATCAGGTCTGTGGGTGTTTTTAGTGGACAAATTTATCTGTGAGGAGCTTTTGCAGAGTTTCTTTACAGGAATTTAGGAGAACAATAGGAGAAATGCGGGTAAAGAAGGTCGCTTGCGGCAAATACCTAGTTTTTACAGTGCAGGAGGCGTCGAGCTGGATTAGTTGCAGGTACTTGGGTCGACAATGAGGGCGACAACAACTTTGGCGGGTGAATTCTTGATTTCGGCCGTTGAACGACGTTTTTTGCATGCAGAGTGCTCCGGAAATGACGAATGAAAATGACGAATAACGGTCATTTCACGTCTTTTTATGCATTTTTGGCCCTTTGGCGCCTTTTTGGTGATGACGTCATGCTGACGTCATCATGGGTCTGGGTACGACAGGGTGATGTGGCAGCTGACGTGGGTGGCTAGGTGGCGGTGACACGGTGGCAGGGCGGACGGGTGGACAGACGACGTGGAGGTGATGTGGAGGCGCGGTGGCGGAAAGGCGAGGTGACGTCACGCTGACGGGGGCGTGATGTCAGCGCGGGGGACGGGCGGTAAGCGGTTTCCCCGGAGGCCCCATAGGTGGTAAGCGGTTTAAGGGGGGGGCGGGGCTCCGAACAGCACGGGAGGCCGACGCGTGGCGGGGGTACGACGGTAATACCGCCAATCCCCCGGACGCAAAAGGTCGGGCAACTTACGGGCAAGATTGACCGCCCATCGTTGGATTGCATCCCCCACGATCAGACGGTTGGCGGAAATCGTGAGGTGGCGGCGCGTTAAAAAGAGGGGGACCCGCCCATTATATTAATACATTTAAATAAATCAAGCGCGGGTGGGTTTTTAACATAAGGTTTCGGGTTTTTGCTTGTTATTAATGTTTTAATTAAAAAACATTGCAAACAACGACTTTAGCGCGGAAAAAGGGTAAAGGGGTTAATGAGGGCGGGGTTTTGAATTTTTTGATTTTTAACCATAGTTTTGCTTGAAAATCCATAGTTTTAGGGTCAAAGGGGGTTAATACTAACCCTTAATGGGTTAATATTTCCCAAGAAAGGGTTATATAGCTATAGTCCTAGGGGGAGGGTATTTATACATATTTTTTGGGAATTTTTTCATAGATCCTAATAGAATTAGGGAAGGGGGGGAGTTAGGGAGCTAAATAATACATTAGTGGTTAATATGACATTGTGAGGTGAGTGAAGGGGTAAAGACTAAGTTTTAAGAGGTAAAACTTAGGAATTGAGGGTGAGGGAACTGAGAATGAAGATTTTTTACACAAAAAATGTGGCTTCTTTTCCTTGATTGAACTTCATATTCTTGACCTGGTACCTGTCATAAACTGAAGTGGAACAGGACACTTGAGCAGATCTCAAGGTCCTTGGGGATGTCAGTAAATGATGTTTGGGGAAAATAGGGGAAATTAGACATGCTTCCAATGTTTTGTCCTCCACCCTCTGCTTTGATGCCAATACCCTGAGCGGAATGAGCCTTTGTACTTGATAAGCCAATGGGTGATGGCCCTCCATTTTTGCAACCTTGCACTACTTACCCATCCTAGTATTCCTAACATTTTTTCTTCACTTGAAGTGGGCACACTTGAATTAGCAGACCCTGATTGTTCTCTTTTTCTTTTGACTGTCCTCCTATCTAAATGTACCCTTATTTCTTCCAAGGACCCAGATTAAGTAGTTGGGCTCCTTCATTTCTCTACCTAGCTAGTCATCTGCCAAGCTTGAGTTGTTTGGACAGGAAACATTCTCTATTATGCAATAAGCAATTTAAACATGGCATGGTCCAGTTTAGACTATTGGGCAATCCATCAAGTGTGATTAGCAGCAGTATTTGTAGAGTATGATACTGCCCCAAAGATAGTAGTGGCATTTTGACTGGCCACTTTCCTGGTCTTTAGTTTGGGGTTCATTTTCACTTTTCTCTTGACCATTTGATTTTCTTGCCTTTTGATTATTCTTTTAAGGCATACCCTCTTTTCATTTTTTAATTTTCATAGTATGTACACAAAATATGGAACCTTTGCAGCCTGCAATGATGAACATATTTAGCCCTTCCATTGTCAATCATGAAAGATGAAACCTATTGGTAAAGGAACCTAACAGGGTTGTAGCTCCCTTCTAGTAGAAACTAGAGAAGGAGAGAAGGTTGTAGCCTTCTGCAGGTGGGTGTCTGTGTATTGGTATGAATTTGCACTAGTACAAGATTGTGAACAACTTATTCTTTATATTAAAAAGAAGATAGAGACAACAACAATAGGTGGCTTTTCTCCTACATTGGGTTTCCACCTTAAATCTTGGTGTTCAAGTGTGTTGCTTATGTGTGATAGTTTATTCTATTATTACTGCACATGGCTATTGTTTAATTTTTAATAAAATATTGTTGCGTTTATTAAAGATCAACATATGTTGAATTAACTAAATCATAAGTTTTCTAGATATACATTGATTGCCTTAAGAATAGTTGCATGCACATGCAAGTTCCCTTCACTGAAGTAGCATATATAAATCTGATTATGAAATGGAAAAAATTATTGATTTATAAATATTGATTCATCCCCACCCCCCTCTTAGTATTATTCCCAACACAACCAATCTAGTTCGTGATATCCACCGCAGAAAACCTAATACAGGGAACATTAGGTTACATCAGAAAGATAAAAGAAATCATTCAAGTGGACTTCTCTCCATTCCAATGTGTTATTTTAGGTGCAGGTGGTGGGACACATTTGATAGGAATAATGTAAAAGGAGATCACGATAGTGGGATGATATCTATCAACTGTAAAAAGATGTGGCATGAAGCTAGGGAACCTTATGTTTTCCCAAAACACTGCAACCAAGTGTTATTTTACCCAGATATGTTGGATAAGGATTGGTGGTTTGTATTAAGACATGACCCTAGATCAAAACATATTTTTGAGAACAACAATGTTATCGTGCCAAGCGAGGAAGATAATCAGGATAATGACAACAGAGAGTGATATGTACTTGTGTTATTTCATCATTTATACTATTGTTGTATGATTTTTTTCTTTATTTTGTTAATTATATTATTTTTTATTCGTCTTATCGGCATTTTATATAATTGATAAGATTCACAAATGTTTTTACATGTTTTGGCAGTGCAACATTTTTACACTTAAAACTAAGTATTTCCAATTGTGTACAATATCTATGATAATAAGGATTCAAGGTCAGAATCCTTCCCAAATAGGAAGATAAGAAGAATATAACAAAAATGAGAAAATGGTGAATTTAGAAACAACATTGAAGGTTTATTATTTATTTAGATACTTATTGGTTTATTAATCAGTTCACATGATTTTTCTTCTTGTTTAGTTCAAAATCAATATAAATCATGCAGTGCTAAATCTATGAGGACTTCAACAATGAAAACATTATGTATAACTATGTAAGATTAAATCCTTGACATGCGAAGTAAAGTCATGTTTACTATATTTAAATTCTAGTTCTTGCAACATTGTGTAAACTAGAAGGATGTCTTATGCATGTATAAAATGTTGATTACATCTTTTTATGGGCCATAAGAGAAATATATGGGCTTACATGGATGCCTGAGAGGTTTTAATTTTTTCTTCATGAATAATGGAACAATTTTGACTTTTATTTTCAATGGTAGTTATAAATAAAAGTTGAATTAATAAATATTTAATGGTTAAAAATTAAATGATAAATAATGTGATGGTGATTAATAGGCATTTGTTTGACTTTCTAATAGACTTGGTGGTGCATTTTTCTTTCCTATATAGATTATGTAAATAAATATCTATTCTTATGTATTTATAAGTAAATTATTTAAAGTAGACATGTCTTTATCATTGTGAACTTGATGTAATATTAGCTAGGAGAAATGTGAAAACATGAATTTTAGTGACTATATTGTGATAAGTATGTGGATCAAAATATTGTATTTCTAAGCATGAGTTATCAATTTATAACTATATTTTATTAAGATATCAATCTAAATGTACTCATATTATCTCCTTTTTCAAATGAACTTGTGAGTATTAATCTAAAATGACTAACAAAGTGATAAAAATTGGAGAAGGAAAAACATATTTGTGTTACATATGTGTACTAAAAATCCTACTACAACATCCATCTTCAAAGTTTAACCTCCCTTATTTTCACTATGCAACATATCTCCACAAATATAAATGAAGTTTAAAATAAGGTGTACAATATCTATGATAATAAGGATTCAGGGTCACAATCCTTCTCAAATAGGAAAATGAGAAGAATATAACAAAAATGAGAAAATTGAGAATTTAGAAACAACATTGAAGATTTATTCTAGATTTAGATACATACTGATTTATTAATGAGTTCACATGTTTTTTTGTTGTTGTTTATTTCAAAATCAATATAAATCATGTAGTGATAAATCTATGAAAACTTTAACAATTAAAATATTGTGTATTAATATGGAAGATTAAATTCTTGACATGAGAGGTAAAGTCATGTTTATTATATTTAAATTATAGTTCTTGCAACATTATGTAAACTAAGAGGAGGTCTTATGCGTGTATAAAATGTTTCTCTTATGGACCAAAAGAGAAACAAATGGGCTTAAATAGATGCATGAGACGTTTTATTTTTTCTTCATGGATAATGGAACAATTTTGACTTTGATTTTCAATGGTAATTATAAATAAAAATTGAATTAATAAATATTTTATGGTTAAGAATTAAATGATAAATAATGTGATGGTGACTAAGAGGCATTTGTTTGACTTTATAATAGACTTGGTGATGCATTTTTCTTTCCTATTTAGATTATGTAAAATAAATATCTATTTTTTTGTATTTATAAGTAAAATATTTAAATTATACATGTCTTTATCATTGTGAACATGATGTAATATTAGCTAGGATAAATGTGAAAACATGAATGTTAGTGACTATCTCGTAATAAGTATGTAGAAAAAATAACATTTCTTGAGTTGTTCATTAAGAAATAATCAAATATATTATTTGTCAAGAAGTTAAATGTAATATAGTATGATTTTTGTATTACTTAACTCATATTTATTATTAAAAAAAAGATAAATTTAAAACACAATAGCAAAAGATATAATTTCTTTTAGTGATTGATAAATCTGTGATTAAGAAGGATCTATAGTGGTTTTCTATCTCTATATATAGATTGACTATTAATAAATTTGAATAATTTATTATTATTAATATTTTATATTAAAAATTAAATGAGTTACACATTTTCATCTTATTAAGGACTAACTAAAACAGTTTACCTTTAATTACTTTTTCCTTGTGAGTATTGAAATATTTTACTAATTAGGTTAGAATGAATATGAATGAACTATCTAAGCAATAGAAAAATATTTATGGCAATTTTACAATTATAATTTCAACCATACTAAACTTTGTAATTTATCATAATAATAAAATATTTGTATTTTTCTTTTAAAATAAGTTGTTTTGCATGTAATTTCAATAAGGAAATTTTGATATAAGTTCACCAATACATAATCTATAATAAATATTATTTCATAAAAATAAACATCATGATGATAATCATCTAACAAACATAAATACCATCTAAAATACACATTCTAATTCACTACCATCATCTAATTATATACACCTCTAGCACATATAAATGTCATTAGCTAGCACACACGTAATAATCTAACAGGGCATCATCATCGTGATCACATTTAACAAACACAAGCATTATAATCTAACATCATCACCACACACATCCTCAAATTAATATACATATCACATCAAATAATTGTTATCACATACACATCTGTATGCAAGAACATTAAATGAACATATCTAACATGATTTAACAATATACACATCAACACCAACATATAAATTAAGTACATAAACATGAACAAAAAAATGCACCATATATATATATATATATATATATATATATATATATATATATATATATATATTATATATAAGCAGCAATTCAAACAACTGCATCAAGTCAAATAAATGTCATCGAATCTATGAAGCAACAAATATAGAAGTGGCAACCCGGTTTGTAGCCTAGTCTGTGGCAACCTGTTCTATAGCCTGGTCAAGTACTGCCTCAACAATTGAACTATCAGGTGAAGAGGATAAGGTACTAGATGGTCTACTCTCTCAAGAGAAACATAATGCACCGCCACCAGTACTAGGTGACCATCATGAGGCGAATGATGGCAAGGTGGAGTACTACCAGAAGGATCATCAACACGCTGACCATGATTCGATGGGGAAGTACTACCAAAATAATGATCACCACCCTCATCATCATGATCTGATGAGCTAGCACTACGTAAATACACATGTGACGACTCTGTTGCATGCCCTATATCCCTCCTCATTTCCAGTAGCTTGGTAGCTCCGACGATATGATGCATAAAAGTCATCATATCATGTGGACAGTTCCTAAAGAGCTCCAGAAGCTTAGGATCTACCCTGATGTCTCAAGCCCTCTCATGGAGGACTCCCTCCTCCACCAAAAGTGTAGACAGTTAGTAGTTGTAGTCCATCCTAAATCTCAGACCATCCCTACGGGCCCGAATGTCCACATTGCTCCTTTGCATCTGAGGATCATGTGGCTCATCATCTTGGGTGTCACCCATATTGGCATCAAATCCATTTGGAGGGGGAGGAGGAATGTCTCCAATGAATGTACCAATGTCCATAAAATATATAGTACACAACAATAATTAGAAATTTTCATTGAACAATTTTATAAAACAAGTTTAAAAACGTGCTAAAATAAATTGTATTCTAATTAATTCAGACAATAAAATGAAACTAGATTAATTTAAACAAAACACTAATATTACCTCTATCATTTGCATGATCATCCAATGTGAAGAGGATGTTGGGACATTGTCTTCAATCCATCCCCACATACAGACACAACACCGAGATAAACATGTGGTCATCCTCATTGGCTAGTAGCGTCAGTGCCTTGATAGAAATCCTAGTTGGATACTCCAGGAGGCCCCTCTTAGGCGGAAATCCTAGTTGGATACTCCGGGAGGCCCCTCTTAGGCATCATCTAGCCCCACATTTGCATCTGCACCTCAATCATTAGCCTAAAAGGACGATATTCAAATGTAGGCCTCGTCTCTAGAAACCTCTCAAAAAATAAACAAAAAATATCTGAAGCGAAAGAGAACTTCATCCTCCCATGTATCATCGCACGAGATCTAACTAAAGCCCTACAAAACTGTCTCAAAAAAATGGCATACCATCTGATACATCATGGAAAATGCAGCAAATAATCGACATAATACAAAATAGGGCAACTAATGTGTTTCCCATCACTATTATAGTGTGCAATGGTGATCACTAATAATGAGAGGCACCTGACCTCTTATGTAGCAAAAGAATCAGTCCATAGTTGTCCACCATGCACTTGAAAATTTCCTGGAAGGACAACATGACCCCCAACATATCTCTAACAGTAGACAAGCTTACTCTATATTGTAGCCCCATGGGGGACATCAGGGAAATTCGGAAAATCCTCTTATCTTTTGGATAGGCCAATGATAAAATATATGTCCTCCTTAGAGGGCCTATACCACGTCTTAGGACTGACATAGAAATACTGCTCTTGGAAAATCCATCGGCGGATCAGGTGTGCCAAAAAAATAGAGGTCGTCTTCAAGGATGTAGCTTCCTCATAGTACTTAAGGAGGCCTACATTCCTCAAGAGCACTTTGGTCGTTGTGTTAATAGGGCGAGGGTATAAATCCCTCTCCCCCTCTCAGGCTACCCATGGCTAGACCACATTGTATTGGTCTGTCATTTTCTACTGCTCTTGCTGCTACTCCATTTGTTGACGTCTCTGCTACATTATTGACATAGAAAATACATCAACCTCATACATAAAACATTTTTTTTATTAAATGAAAAATTTATTTATAAATGTGGAAACATAACTTTCAATTAAAAATAAAGAAAGAAAATCCTTGGTGTGCCCAAAAAACAGTAATGCACCAGCTCCAGTGTGTTATCAATCACAACAACACTAGAAATAGTTTGTACATATGTATGATGCACCAATTTTTGTTCGCATACATACATTTTCAATGCAGTGCATCTAGACAAACTTACACATCAATGCATTTATATAACCTTTTTGCACGTGTACAAAATGTTCAGGTTATCGAATGCACCGCAAAAATAGAGCTGCATTAGGTTCACACATCGAACTGCGGTGCACCCTGTAAGTTTGCAGGATGCACCGCTATCGATGCGAGACGAAGCTGTTGAACACACTATGTAGGAAAAAAATATTTCAAAAAAAATGGATTTTTTTGACCTATTTTGCAATTCTAATCCACTAAAAATTTAAATTAGAGAGAAACATAGACATTACCTGGACATTTGATCATTGGGGAGGCATAGTTGACACGTAGTTGAGAAAAAAAATATCACAATCGTTTGAGAAAATTGGAAAGCCATGCATTGAGCATAGTACGAAGAATGGTGAGCAAGAGAATCATCAATGGCAAGACACTTACGTGAGGAAAGAGTGGCATTAGCGCTTCAGAGCTCTACAACACTGTAGATGGTAAAAATGAAATTTATGGCCAGTAGTTTTTTTTTTAACCTTGTTTTGGTATGTTATTATAACTGCACCGGTGCATAACATATCCAAGTGCACCATTCTTTTAACCCTATAGTGGTGCTTTTGTTAAGGTGCACCAGGGCATTCTAATACATGAAATACACTAGTGCTTTGTGATATTATAGCACCACATTTTGAAAATTAAAAACCCCCTAGCGGCGCTCTTTCTTAGATGCACTAAGGCATTTTAATACATGAACAACATTTTAGCTTCTTAAGAAGATAACACTGCATTTCTTAAAAACTTAAAACCCTATAGCAATGCTCTTGTTAAGATGCACCGGGACATTTTAAATAATTAACCGCACTAGTGCTTCATGGGAATATAGCACCACAATTTTTTTTAATTAAAAACCCCTAGCAGTTCTTTTTCTAAGATGGACCGAGGCATTTTAATACATGAACAACATCGGTGCTTCATATGGAATATAGCACCGCATTTTTTTTAAATTAAAAACCTATAGCAGTGCTCTTTCTAAGTACACATCGAGGCATTTTAATACAAGAACAACATTGATGCTTCAGGTGGATATAGCATCAACATTTTTTTAAATTTAACCTTTATCCGATGTTATCAATTAGTGTATGCATCGATGCATTGTATATTGTGTATGCATCGGGGGGTTAGAGTATTGATTTGGCACCGGGCCATCATCCAAGTATAAGACGTGACTGGGAAAAATGAATTTTATGATCAACAGTTTTGTAAATTTAACCCTTTTCCAATGCTATGATTTTGTATATGCACCGATGCTCTTTTTTATTTAGCACACCATTTCTTTTTTGTTAAATAAATCTATCACAGTGCATCATGTTCTATTAAGCATCGGTGCTTATATGTATAGTAAAGTGTTGGTGCATTGGTATATTATAGATGCACCATTAAAAAAACATTTGCCCGTCCACCTCTACTACTGACCTCTACTACAAACAAATTTTTGGGCTATTTTTATAGGGGCTTCTGCAAAAAATTCTGCTCGAGGGTCTTTTCCTTGTAGTGAATGTAGGAAATTTTCCACCACAATGATTACCACATATGCGAGGATGTTTCGGGAAATAAACCTTAACACCATTTCTGGCATGGGATGCCACTAACTCATCTTGACTAGAAGAAACACCATGAGGAGCATTAAGAATAAAATTATGTAAATAACTTGACTAGCTATAAATGAGATGAAATTGTTGGGCCTACAAAATGGCTTCCACTTCTATTTACAGCATGGACGAAGTTAAATCCTCGGAAATAATAGGAAGAAGATTTTTCCAAAATAAATCTATGAGAAATGAGAATCTCAACTCCATCATAATGGATGTGTAATATGAGAAAAGTTAGCAATGCTTCAACTATATACTCAAAAGATGGATGAACCTAGATGGTTGATTGATATACCAAAGCAACTCCTATGAGGGTACATTAACACAAGTGAAGCTTAATTGTGTCATCAACAATGTTGGTGGAATGACATCATATGTGAAAGGACATGATGTAACACTCCCTATATACCTTACTATTTTAAATGTAAAAAAAATGACCACACCAGCATGGAGACAACCACTACTAGTAAAAACCCTAAATTCATTATTAATATTAATTTATTAATTAACTTGACTAAAGGTTGGACCACCTTACAGATCCTTGGTATGAAGAGGAAATTGTTGGGTTTTGCTTGTTAACCTGAAAAGTCGCACCCTTATCCATTGATTCGAGTACCGAACCCTCTATAGTTGGGAAAAGTCAACCCTTATTCAGATCAAGTTATTAATTAATGTGTTGTATCAATTCTACATTAATATGATCCTTATACACATTTTGTATGACCAAACATGTTTAATGATACCTCAATAATTAAAGTAAATACAAATTATTGATTCTTAAATGTTCCAATTGTAATTTTAAATTCATTTTATAATTCATTTTAAATTATATTTTAACCATAATTAATTATTAATGATAATTATGAATGTTTGCCCCCTTCCCCTTTTTGTCCTCGAGCTGATACATTAGATGTGGCATGGAAGCTTAATTTTCAGTTTGAATTTCAATGTGTTTAAATGGATGAAAGTATTCGACGTTCAAATTTAACCATTAAAGAAAATTTTGCAAAATATTTTCGCTTCCCTAACCTTCATTCTTTGTATAAATAGGTAAGTATTAAAGTATAGTATCCTTAATGTTTCTTTATGCCATCACGTAAATTAAAGATTAGCCTAGTGGCTAGCCCTAGTTATGAGTAAGCATCAATTTCACTGCCAGTTGACTTCCTTCTCATTAATTACATCGCCAACTCACTCCCTCCTCATGGAGCGAAGAGGTAACTTGGTTGATACAATAGCGTGAAGGGTTACTCAGGAACCGGTTAAAAAACCTAAGCAAAGGGAACATTCGGCAAGCATTTTTCCCCATCCTTGTAAATTGTCCAGTGCTTCAGCTGAGATAACATTCCCATCGCTTCTTCATTGTGATTATTGCACTTGGATTATTTGCTTATTGGGTTTCATTATCAAATCATTGTTAAACCTCTACTTCATCAAACCTTGGATCTAACTCGAGGGTGATCAACTGCAACAAAGTTCATAAAGCAGCTAATCTACGGTTGGGAAGAGACTGGAAGACCCTCCTTCATTTTTTTGATAAAACCGTCTAAATAAGTGAATTGATATAATTCATATTTGTGAATATTGAGTTAAACATTTTCTATGGTACAAACTTACATTTTATTGAAATTATTGTCTTTGTATAACAATTTGATGTGTTATATCGTTCACTTGGGTGATATACATAATATGTGTTTATTGTGTGTGTATATATATTAGTATATATATATTATAGTACACATTTATTCTATTTTGTTGAATTATGGGTTCATTTTGGAGACTGGTGATATGAGCCTAGGCCTTAACACTTACAATTTTAGTCGTGTTATGAGACATGCCCTTCAAACTAGTTTTGATTGACATGATAAATCGGTTTTAAATTTTTAGTGTATATATTTTTCGAATTAGATTAGACTTGTCTTATAAATTGGGCCAACAAATTAATTAGAATGACATATCCACAACCACTAACCTACATAGAGTGAATTCTTCTAGGTTTTAGGATGTATCAAGTTATCAACACTCAACTACTTCATATATAATCGAGTGAATGTTAATTTTTTGTGCTACAGTAAAATTTTATACAGTAGCGTTGCATATATAAGTTTTATAGATGTTACGATCTAGGTTGGAATAAAACCTAGACCATATTCGTTGTGGTTTTAGGATGTTACTATGTAATTCCTATAACATCTATACCAGAATGATGTAACCACAATGAATCTGGTATAGGTTTTATTCCTCTTAATTAGGAAAAATATGTACATAAATTGGTATGGTTCCCACAACTCAATATGAACCAAATCATTCTATGTATTACGACTAGCATATAATTCATAGTGAACTCGGTCAAGCTAAGTTTCTTCCAAAATTGTGAGATTCACATGCATATTAATTTTGGTTCGCGATTTATATATGTATATCACCTCCAGTCACATATATGACATCCACTATTGATAATTTATCATTGATCACTAGATATCGTTAATATTCCATATTTCCCATGCCAGATCGGTTTTTGTTTGTTATTTTCTCCATTGCTCAATGAAAATTATATTATCCCTCTAATTTTATTCCTGAAATCTTTGAGAGCAGTTATGAATTGTCTAAATGGTGCCAACATCTTTCCAAACATTTTTATACTAGTCTAAGTGGTACATTATATGTAATTACAAAATGGGTTGGCTTGTCTCTCACCCAAATTACTAGGACCAAAGTTGACCAAAGACATGCTTCAAGGACCAAGAGAAATATCTATCATGCCCTCCATGCTGCCATATCCATGTTCATTTATATGGACGCTTTATAAAACCAAAAGAAATGGATGGTGGAGGAGCGTTCTTCCTTTCACATTGTTTTAACTTTTATTTTATTTATAATGTCGAACCACCTTTCGTGCACTTCACTGTCTATGGGCTGAGACTGCAATGAAATTTGATTGATTATTCAACTTAAATTTCTTTCTAGTGCACACTATTTTTCCCTTCATTCTATTTTATTGGATTGCTAGTTGAATGAACCATAAGTGTCCTCTACCATTTTTTACTCTCTCTTTTTTTCTTTCTATTATTCAAGGCATTTGAAAAAGGAGAGATTAGTAGTCTCAAGAACCATGCCAAAGTTGCCTGATTATTTCGATTAAATTTACATATTATTGCATTTAAAGGAAAAACAAGGACAACACTTGTGTGCGTTAGAATATTTTTGTTTCAAAAGTATTTTGAATGCCAAATCTGACAATGAAAGAAAGATATTTATGTACTTCCAGACCTTTCATATTTTGGTGCCTTTTTATTTATTCCTGCTTTGTTTCATGACATTAAATTTCCTTTGAACGACTAGCATGACCATTCTCCACACCTCTTATAATATTTTGTGACATTATATCATTACTACGAAAGAGCCAAAGCTTGTCGCGAGTCGTGATATATTTTGTGACATTAAAGAGTTTCATGTGTGTGTTTTCGGTCTTCATTTTTGTAAGTAATTATAGTTCACTGGTGGATATATATATAGATTCAAAACCTATTTGTTGTATACAACGACTTTATTCATATCACACTTTATATTAGTTAACATGTAGTTAATATATATACGTGAATAGTATCTATAGTTGATAAATAGCTATAGGGGTAATGGTCATGCATTCTTAGGTAACGTGAATTCTTAGGTAATGCATTAAAAACAAAACGAAAAACGCTTACACATTTGCTTTTATATGAATATGTATCTTATTATGAATATGTATGTGATTATAGCCGGTGGGATAAATATATGTATATGTTTATAGTATGTGGGGAGGGATATACCTATAAATATATACATACAAAATTAACTAAAAACCCATGGGGTAAATTGGTATTAGTAAAATCAATCATATTAATATTGATCCATCTTCAAAAGCTATGCTTTATCTGAATTTCAATCAATGAAGTGTTTACATTTTCATAAGAGCTTTCTTTGAGCTAGCTTTAGGAATTACATTCCTATTTATTTCCACAAAGTTTTAGATATCATCTTGTTTGTATCTTGGTATATTGATAATATTTGAAAAAATTGAGTTAAAATCCTAATAACAACTCCCATAATCAGTGAAAATACGAATGGTAAGGTAGGTGGTGTTACAAATAGGTATCAGAGCCCAAGTTCAAACATTTGGATTGGATGGGCCTTGGAAATGAAATTAAGAGACTTAATCCAGATAAACTAAAGTTGAAACCTAGTAACTTTTATGGATATGATTTAGATCATAATCTAGCAATTCTATAATCAATAATCTTACTGGTATGTTTACATGTTTTGCAAAATTTAAATTAATATGAAATACAAATAAAGATTAAACTAACAAATTAATATACTTATGCTAGATTCAACTTACAGTTGAAGTCCACATTTTAGCCTTAAGAAACTAATAAGCAAAATGACAATTTGTTCACAGCATGAGCAACACCGCATTTGAATTCCTACTTAATATATCATTACAAGTATACTTACATGATTGTTATTGTTTGTGACCAACTTGAAAAATTAACTAAAGTAAACAAGTACAACATGCATAAGTACAAATAGATCAAGTACTCTGCTCCCTAATTGAAGGAACACAAATATGGAAAAATTATAACCCTTTCGGATAAGGAAGCAATATCTAATCCCATGATGACATGGGTAAAGAAAATTTCAAGAATCCTATACATTGTTTTTGCACTGTATCCAGAATGCATCCTTCAATAAAATGGGTATGAAGATAATTTCCTACCCATAAAAATAAGGATACAATTGATGCTCTAGGATGACTATCACATGGTGATGTTCACGAGATGGGGAAGTTTTTTTATATCCAATTGATAGGTCTTGGAAAAAAAGAGAAGCATTCTTAAGTAGTTATATGTATATTGACGATGAACTTACATATGTCTTTATGTGTACCTATCTTTATGTTATTTAACTAACATGGGTACTTGATGTGTGAATAATATCAAAACAACATGCCTTAGTTCAATTGACATTACAAGGTAACAAGTTAATACAATTATGTTTGATGTAACTAATAGTTGGATGTGTGTAAAAACACAAAAGAATATTTTAAATGCAACAGGAATGAAAAGCAATATGGTTTAGCATAACATGAGCCAAGCCCATCTTGAGAAGAGAATAAGGACTTTCCCTAATGAAACAGGCTTGAAATCTGGGTTGGAGAGCTGGAAGGCATAAAACAAATGACTCGTTAGAAGACAAGAAAACCAAGCAAAGTTAATAAGAAGTTGTTGCAACACTTGTCCTCCATGCAAGAAATGTTGCAACTTGGACTGACCCCTGAGAACATGGAAGGGTGTTAGGATGACGAAATCATAGAAAAAAGTTTGAAGGCTAGAGATTGAAGAAATACATTCACATGCTGGAATTATGGAGAAGGACACCTAAGGAGAGACCAGCCTAATAAACAACAAAGGAATAGAAGCCCATATAAAATCCATATACCTTAAACAACAACCAACAATGCAGAAATAGATGAGGGAGTAACTAGTCTAGCTCTCTAAGATGTTAGAGAATTCTCTTAAACTATTTTGAAGGATTTTTGGAACCTTAAAGTTGTTGAGGGCCTTGAGAAAGGTTGTTTAAACCTTTGTTCATGTGTTTTGTACTCTTTTGGAAGTGAATATGAATGTTTAATAGGTTGTATATTGTTTTGTTTATGTGACTACATGTTTTTATATTGTGAGCATAGCCATGCTTTGTGTTGTTGGCATGTGTTAATTGTTGTGGTCTTTCTCTTCTTGCCTTCTTCATTTGGTCTTGATAAAGTTGTTGGGTGTGATAAAAATGAGATCATAAAGAAGATTTGAGTAAAATCTAATCGGAAATTCAAGACCTTGATTAAACCCTGTGCACAAGATAAAATGGCAATAGAGGGTAGAAGAATATGATGGATCAACCAAAAGGGCCTGGATGGGGCCCACTTAAACAAATTACATAGTGATATGACAACTATGAAAATAACGTAAGAAGTAAGTTTTCCTAAACCTTATCATTGCTTGGCATATATATATACACACACACATAGATTCTACATTTTGTGAATATGTTAATGATGAGTTGAATGTATAATGATGTCATTTCATCTGAAAGTCATCTATTGAAAACCATCATAGTACTAGGTGGATGAGTAATTAATGTTTTAAAATCTGATCACTATGGTATGCTAGGGGTAACTTGATAAGGTTACCTAGTTATAATACTCCCTAACATGTAAGGGACCCATCAAGAAAGTGAGATTTGTTCTTGTTATACTCATATGCTTATGACATTGTTGTTACCATGTTTATATTATGCTTATGACAAGGAAATGTTGAATGTTGCATCACTGATTAAACTAACAACTATCTGGATTCCTTGGGAAAATCATGAAGCTATACACCATTGTGTGCTAGTTCGAGCTAAGAAACCACTTAGTGCTTACAATTTGTTGAGTGCTAGCTTGGGTTGAGAAACCACTCAGTGCTTATAGTTTGGCTGCTACCACCACCAAAGTTCTAGCTAGGCACTTATATACTTTCCAAACAATAACACATGCCTTATTAGAGGTGTGATGATATTCGAGGAGTGATGATTATGGATGTGTGGTAGTAAATAATATTCCTTTCGACATAATACTACCTTGATGGTAGATGTCAATGCTTAATGAGAGGTGAGTAAGGGGAGGGATTGTTTGGAGCTATACAAAAAGACTGTGTGGAGTAGTATAACCACCACTGAGTACTTTCCTTTAGGGCCGATAAACCACTTAGTGAGTTATATTTAAAGATAGACCTAGTTGAACACTACGTGGAACATATACACCATTGAGTGCTTGCTTGGTATGATAAAGCACTCAATTCCTGCAAAGCCAAGGAAGTAAAAGTAACCACAGAGATAAGTATCAACTATCAATTCAAGAAATTTATGATTAAGTAATGATGTAATATGTTTTAGAGTTTTTATTATTAATCTTATAAGAATTGTGTGCTTATGATGTAGGTGAACTACTGAACCATCTAGCGCAAGTGTATGAGTTTATTTTCAAATCAAAGTAGTACCAACACAATAACAACAGAGTACGTAGTGAAGACCCTGAGAACAAGGCCATTATAGCAACACTAGAAACCCATCATGTGCTTTGATCACCATGAGATGTCATGAACATGTGTTATGTTATTAAAACAAGCCAGAGGGATGCATTAGATGTGAAATCTCTTCTTGTGTGATGAAGCCTTACCAAGGGATGGATCTCCCAAGGGACTGATGAAGTAGAGAAGGGGATTCCTGGACTTGGAAAGTGTGTGACTACAAGGAAGGGGAAACCAAAATAAATTGTTTTTCAAGAATTCATGGGCATACTTAGTGGGATCAAGCATGCATTAGGTATGCTCTAGGAAGCAATGAGCCGAATATGTTCCATGAGGACATTAAATGATGTGGTTGTACTGAAAAATTCAAGACATAGCAGTTGTCATTAATGCACGAAACCATGGTTATATGGTTCAGTTACCTCTATTCCTTGTTAGATAACAACAAGGACAATGTTCCTTTAAGGGGGCGGGGTTTGTAACACCCCCCTTTCTACCCTGCTATCTTAAATGTAACTGCAACGACTACACTCGCATGGAGACATCCATGATTGGTCAAAAACCCAGAGTAATGTTTAATATTAATTTATTAATTAACACAAGTGAAGGTTGGATCGTCTTACAGATCCTTAGTCTAAGGAAAAAACTATCGGGTTTTTCTTGTTACCATGAAAAGTCGTACCGCTACCCTCTGAGTCAAGTACTGAACCCTATGTAGCTAGGAATGTTTTTGTGTTTTCTTCTCAAATATGTACGAAAAGAACCCACTTAAGGTTGTGGATGACAAACAATCTCTACAATATAAATGGATGCTAAACATTGTAGATCTATTGCAACTAATAGAAACAAAACCTGCCAAAGTCCTAATCTATACCATAATCATAGTTAAACAGCAAAAAGAAACAATAATAACTCTAATCATCCAATGGAAACCGAATATACTGAGAATAGATTTTATTATAACACCTGTGAAGGGAACAAATAAATGTTACCAGTTTGTAATATTCCTAATTAGCCATGGCTAGTTGGAATATTCGATTTTGCCCAATTTTTTCCTTCTATAGTTATTTATAAATAAAAAAGTGAGGACGGTGGACATAACTCACTTTAAGAATCAAAAGTCACTTCCTAGTAGCACAACGTTGTGACTTAAGGAGGAGCCAAGGGGGCCAAAGGGGGACGCATAAATGGGGCCCACGCAGACACATGGAGGGACTGCGCAAGAGGGAAGAACACATGGCAAGAGGGGAATCACATAGGAGGAGGTGAGCCTAGGGATTATGAGAGGCAGAGGCTATAAAATAGAGAGGAGCCCCCTCATTTTGGATCATTCTGGTTATGAGCATTTGTGATAGTCATTTTGACTTAGAGCACGCTGGTTGTTTAGCTAGTCTACAGCATTGTTTAGTGCATTGAGTATCTCTGTTCAGAGATCTCACCCTTAGCCCCGGGGGACTTCGAGTGCCTGCTCAGGCAAGGTATTTCCATTGGCATTCCAGCAATAGTTTCATTAGCATTTCAGCAGCAGTTTCATCAGCATTTCAGCAGTAGTTTCATCAGTGTCTTTGAGGAACTGTGCAGAACCCCAAGGGGGTGATTTTTGGGGGTCAGCCATTTCAGAAAAGCTTTTTGGGTTTTCTGGGTTTTTTGAGTAGATTCTGATTCCAGAGTTTCAACCTTTTTTGCGGAGGGGATTAGCCCCAAATCCTCATTCAATTTCTAGTAGCAAAAATAGCACGACAGTTTTCCAACAGCTAGGACGCAGATTAGTGTGAGGCCATTCTAGGAAAGCTTTATGGGTTTTTCGGGGTTTCTTGAATAGAGCCCAAATCCAGAGTTTCAGTTTTTTCTGAGGAGGGGAGCAGCCCCAAATCATCATTTGTTTTCTAGCAGCAATAACAGCATCCACGCAGAGAGGCCATTCTTGTCATTCTGAGAGTATTTCTTCAGTTGCCTTGTGCAAGTCAAGGTGCCATCTGTCTAATCACCTCTTGTACTCATTTATTGCTCAGTGTAATAAAATGGCTTAGCATTTCTCGCTACATTTCTTGTGTATCTGCTTATATTCTCGGTTTACATTATTATATGTTGTTCCACTGTTATTTTATCACTTCTGGGTTATTATATCATTTGCACGTATTTGGTTAGAGTTTTTGCTGAGGTTTGAAGAATAGATTTTATTATAACACTTATGAATGTCCCCCTCTATGGAATGGTTCTTGGCTATCCTCAAACATCTTCAACTTGTGTAGAGTCTCTCTCCTCTATAATGTGAAAACCCAGCAAATAAAATGTTTGAGCTCAATGCGAACTCAAATGGAAAAGAAATGGTGTGCGAAAATGAAAATAATCAGAGTTACAACAGTGAATGCAACAATGAAAATAATCAAAAGTGAATAATGAATGGAAAACCCTTCTATTTATAATAAAAGATTGAGTTATCCTCGAATAATGAGCAATAATAAACTATTATTAACCCCATTCTTGAAATAACCACTTGCAATATTTTATTATATTTGGTTAGAAGGGAAAAAGTATTTAAACTTTATTTAGAAATAATAAATAAATAAATGATTTTTTATCATCTCGTTAAGGAATAATAAATAAATAATGATTTATTTAATTATTCCTAAGGGATTTAGTCAAATTTGACAAGGAATAATAATTAGTTAGTGATTAATTAATTATTCCTAGAGAAAAATAGGATAATTAATAATTTATCTATTGATTTTTCATAATTTGGTCAAATATGACAAGGAATAATAATTGAATAATGGTTTAATTAATTATTCCTAGATGAAAATTAAATATAAATAGTGATTTATTTAATTATTCTTCATGGGTTTAATTATAAATTACTTAACAAAGGTGGTTTATTAAGTAATTTCTCACAGTGAAAGAAACTTCACTATGGTAAAATTGGCCTTACATGGTGTACTTCGATCCATGTAGTAAATTAGGCTAGATGATCAATTTTTGGTGATAGCAGATTAACCCCCAACGTACAAGCATTAGGAGAAAAACGTATGACCGAAGTATTTGTAAAGACGTAATCACTAGACAACATGGTGGAGTCAAAGAGAGAAAGAGAGAGAGGCCAATAGAGATGAAGCGAAAGGGGATAAGGACAGAGGGGGAGAGACAATGCAAGTCTCCTTTTATGTTGTGGTACTGGCCCTCAATGAAGTGGGGGAGGCATACCTATACCCGCTGAGATAACTTGGTACAAAAATAATGGTGTGCCCAGAAACATAAGACTGAGCAAGAAGTACATTTTGAATGGTACATGACATGCTGGCATAACTAAGCCAAAAAATAATACAATGTGTCCCATGTACATAATGAACCTAGAAAAACATGAGCCATGACTGCATACAATAATATCTGAGTACATGAGATATAATGGCCCTTCCCTCAAAAAATGGGTGGGAGGGAGGGTATAACAACCAAAGAATCCCTATTGAATAGGGAAGGGCTCTGCAAAATTTAATGTATCATTTGAAGGAGATGTGCATACTATGAACACTATGATCAGTAGGAATCGAACCCATCAAATCTACAGAACTTCATATGAGGTTGTAGCATAATAGGAATGCATCCGAGCATGTGGGGGGCTACCTGAAGGGCCACCCCCTCATGAGGTCTAAAACATCTCACACACACCCGCGAACCACTGGTACAATCTGCTGCATCATTGGACCATCAAGTGTATGGATCACGAACATGAAACAACCAAGTCAAAGGGAAATGTTGAGTCCCTTTTCTTGATCCGAGGTGTCGAACAAGAATGGAAGCTGGAACCAAGATACACCGCCCTCTAGGTCTTTCTTCTGGAATAAATGAGCTAATGTCGACAAAATAGGGCCCGCGATAGGTGAGGAAATGAGGATCCTCAACTAAGGCACAAGGGGAAATAGTAATGTGACTAATGTACTGACTCCAGGGATAATGGGAAAAGGGGTACTGAGGGAAAAACTGACGACTTCCCTTGTCAGAGCATAAAGTGCATGGTTGACCTAGCAGCAACTGAATCAACTCCAGAGGCAATGGGGACAGTATGACTTGAGACAAAAATGGGCAACACAAGATGAACGGTATGCAAAGATGGATGGAATATTGTGACATGATAAAATGGGAAATGAAACAAACTCCATGGATGCAATGTTGACACATCGCGGATGCTCTAAACAAGGGTGACTTAATGACACTGCCACACAGAATCGGCCTGTTGGGGACCATGAAGGCATGAGTAAATGATGGTTACTCATGAAAAAAATCAACATGTGAGAGTACAAGTATTAAGGGAAGGTGGTCCCTAAGGTACAAGTTTCGTGTGTGAATAAATTCGATTTTTAGAGGCGACGAAGTGACCATTATTGGAAAAATGACTTCGTAGTGAAGTTTCAAATCATCAAATGAAATGATGCAACCTACCTAAATGCATGAAAAAAACAAATACATGCAAATCAATGGGAGATTCTATGGGTAAAATTTCTTAAGGTAGAGTGCATTATGAGGATTAGGAAGGAGTTAGCCTTCAAAATCCTCCAGGAGATATGTCCCCCTACCTAAGTCCTTACAAATGATGTAAGGTCCTAGCCATAATGATTCAAACTTCCCATGTCCCAAGGTATCATGGGCCTGGTCATACACCAGAATAAGATCACCTTTGTGGAAGGCACAAGGGTTGACTTTTCGATCATACTGAGCTTTGGTGTGCTTTTTGTTTGCTTCAATGGTTTTCAAAGAAACATGACGATCTTCAGAGGCGTGTTCAAGCATGACAACTCTTTGTTCTAATGGTTGGGTGTCAGCGAGAAGTTTAACAACTAAGTGGAGGGAAGGGATCTCACACTCTATTGGAAAGACTACCTCCTCGCTAAAAACAAGGTGGAAAGGAGTGAACCTAGTGGCGATTTTCACAGAAGTTCTATAGGCCCACAAAGCTAGGAGGAGCATAAGGTGCCAGTTGGTCTTGTGCTTATTCACCATCCGTTGAAGCATCGTTTTGAGAATCTTGCTGACTGGTTCAACCTGCCCATTACCTTGGGGATAATAAGATGATGAATACTGGTTCTGGAAGCCCAATAGTGAGGATAGTTCACGTCACACATCATCTTCAAAATGTCAGCCATGGTCAGAAACCAATTGTTTCAGAACCTCAAATCAAGTGATAACATGGTTAAAAAAGAACAGGGTCACGGTAGCCATCATGTTATTGAATGTTGGCATGGCGTCAAGCCATTTGGTAAAATAGTCAACCGCTACGATAATATACTTCTGGTTATTAATGGATGGTGGTCGACACTCCATAAATTCAAAAGCCCATTTACAGAAAGGACCAGCAATGATGACAGGATAGAGGGGAGTCGGTGGGGCTCTTGCCTTTGGGGAAAAATGTTGGAAATTGGGGTAGTGTTTGACTGCCTCAATGCAATTACTAAAGAGAGAAGGCCAAAAGTAACCAGCGCGCATGAATTTCTGGGCAGTGGCCATACCGGAGAGGTGACCACCATATGCGTCATTATGATAAGCATTTAGCACTTGCTCTGCTTCAGGATGGGTGAAACAACGACAAAGGATAGAATCCACAGTGCGACAATAAAGGTCATCACTGATGAGGAGGTAGCGAGGGGCCTGGTATCAAATTCTTCATCGATCATCATGAATAAGATGGGGGGTGAACTTTTGGGTTCGCAAATATGTGAGAATATCTCTATACCAAGGATTGTCTAAAGTGATGACAAACTAGTGTTCATTTTGGAGCTCGTCATTAACCAGTGGATCAAGTGCACCAGTGGGTAATTCATAAATGAGTTCGGTGAGCACCAAACCTTTCTTACTTTTAGGTGTAAGAAAATCAAGATTGAATTACTGGAGGATGACAATCCAAAGTGCATATTTCCCATTGATGATCCATTGACTCAACAGGAATGTCATGGGGTTGGATTCTATTATGACCCTCGTGGCACATGTAGGATATAGTGACGAAGCTTTTGGACGAAGAACACAATAGCCAGCGCCAATTTCTCTTCGTGAGAGTAGTTCACAGGGGGAACTAACAGGTTCTTACTGACATAGTAGATAACATGTTCATTTTGATCATCATCTTGTTGAATAAGGACCCTAGCGACTGAATTGGCGAAAGGTGAGATGTACAAAACGAAATCCTTGGTGAAGTTAGGGGAATTGATCAAGGGTGCGGAAGTGAGAGCATGCTTCAGGTCATCAAAAGGTTGTTGATCATGTTCATCCCAAACAAATGGAATGGTTGAGCGAAGGAGTCTAAGAAACCCATGCACGGTGGTCGCATAGTGAGGCACGAACCTGCGAAGGAAGTTGGATTTTCCTTGAAGGCTTTGTAACTAGCGCAAGGTACGTGGAGGTGGTGTTATAAAATTATATATTACGGAGCAATGGAACACATAAAATATTGCAGAAATATAAACACAGAAAATGCATAAAACAAGAGAGACACAGATATACATGGTTCACCCAGTTTAGGCTACGTCCACCCCGAATAGCCAATCCTTCCTTTCTATTATCCAACAAAATGAAGAGACACAACCTACAACAGATCTGCTGTAATATCCTTTGTTTTCTCTCACAGTCTCACCTCTTCTCGCTCGAAGAATACACATATATTACACAGACTCAATACAATGCCCTCATACAAAGAGAAGGGTTGCCTTCTAGGGAAAAAAAACCCTAAACTAAACATAAGTTCTACCGTCAGATCATCCGCCTAATGAACGACCCAGATTGACTAGAAATTACTATACTTTTACACGACAGTTTTACATCTGTTTTTAGCTTCGAAGGCGCTGCCCCTGAGCCCCCGCTGGGGGACTGCTGGCCCCCGCACCCCCCTACGTTGAGGGGTGTACAAACTTCCTGGGGTATACATCCAACTGAAACAAAGACCTTTGAACAATCATGCTCCACACACAACAGGTGGAAGCTCAAGAATTGCTTGAACTTTCAAGGGATCAAGAGTAATACCTTCTTTTGACATAATGAAGCCTAACAAGTGGCCGGCGGGAACACAAAAAACACATTTCAATATATTAAGATGAATGTTATACTTATGAGATCGGAGAAAAATGGTGTGGAAATCATGAAGATGTTGTGCCCAAGACCTAGAACAAACCGTGAGATCTTCAAGGTAAGCAAGGATAAGGTGTGCCAAGTCATGAAAACAGTATGACATGGCCTATTGAAATGTGGCTCCAACATTCTTTCAGCCAAATGGCATGACCCAATAAGTAAAGGTTCCCCATGGACTAATGAATGTTGTCTTTAAATGATTGGCACGATGGATACTGATCTGGTTATACCCAGAGAATCCATCCATAAATGATAGAACCTTGTGCCCTGCACACTCATCAATGATCTGGTCAATAAAGGGTGTGGGAAAGTTCTCTTTGGGAGGACAAGCTTTATTCAAGTCGCGAAAATCCATGCATACATGAATGGTGCCTTTCTTCTTGAGAACAGGAACCGGGTTGGATACCCATGTGGTATACTCAATGGGATAGATGAAATCGGCATGCTTGAGCTTGTCAATCTTGGATTTTATGTCCTCACGACGAGAAGGGTCAATGGGTCTCAACTTCTTACAGACAGGAGTGGCATCAGGCCATGTGTCGATATGGTGTTCAACAATGGCGGGAGGAAGTTTGGGCATCTCAGAATAAGACCAGGCGAAAACATCACAAAATCATTTGAAGATCTTGGTGTAAGCTTCAATTTCTTCGGGGGTGCACTGTGCCCCCAGGGTAATGTTTTCTTCAACCCCTAGTTTATCTGAAATGTTGATTTTGATAGTAGGAGAGATGTTGGCCATATTCCCTTCTTCGAAAGCAACTGGGGCAGGTATGGGATTTTGAAACCAATCGACTTCACCATGGATGAAGTCTGAGATGAGATGGGGAGGACCAATGAAAGCACCCAACAATGAGGAATATTTATAGACTCTAGGTGAAACACTGGTGAGGGGAGTTAGAGACTACTTATTTGACACTGAAAAGATAATGGACTCAGGGGAGGTCACGCGTGTCAACTCATAGTAAGTCAACTGATCGATGGTAATGATCTTCCCTTCATGGGGAAAGCACATCTTGAAAAAAATCGCAAATACGACAGCCGACATTGCATATGTGTAACTACAAACCAAGAAAATGTTGTAATCTAAAGGGGCATCAATAACCTGAAATGTCTACATGGATATTCTTGCCCACAAGGGTGGATGGGTAGTTGCAGTACATGCCAAGAGGTTGGGAGGAGTGTTTGTCCCATGCACACAAAGTGATAGTGGAGGGCGACAACTTGTGTGACTTAAGTTGTTTCTAAATGGCAGCGGACATCACACAGGTGGATGCACCTTTATCAATAATGCATTGAGAGATGATGGCATTACAGACTTGTACTAGTATCTAGAAAGAAATGGATGAAAGCAATGGGGGATGTTCTGATGTATCAATTGGGAAGATAATCAAACGGTCTTCAAAAGGATATACTATGCTCAAATAAATTAGTAGATATTTCTTTTGAGATGGGCATGACTAGAGGACTTCCAGTGTTCACATGCCAACAGGTGATTGTGCCAATTCGTCTACTATACTGTATGTATGGGCAGCTCATTTACAAGCCATATTACAGCGTAATGGTTCCTTTGGGATCTTGGGGATTGCCTCAACTTTCGGTTGAGGGATCTGTAGCAAACCATTTGGTGTCATAAGAGGCTCAGTAGATGCTTTGGTTTTGGACTCAGTGGTAGACGATTTAGATGGCTTGTCTTATTGATGCGACTCAATTTGCAGGGTGATATCGTAGGGATTAATCTCATCAAAATTCATCATGAGGATATGGTAGTCACTAGGACCAGAAGGTTGGGTGGGATGGGTTGCTTCACCATGCTGAGGTTGAGCAGCAATAAATACTTGCTGAGGGAAAGGATTTGTAAGCACTCCCGATTGAGATGGTGCAGGGTTCTGAGGTGATTTTTGAGCTTTTGAAGTTGCTTGAGCTTCCCACATTTGGCACATCTAGGGTAAGAGAGGACACTCATGTGTATAATGGCCATGTACACCACAACATGCACAAGGATTTTTCATACGAATAACCTTGTTTCACTTGGGTTGACTACCCTGTTGCTGGTTGTTAGTGTTAGGCTGGTTCCATTGGGGTTCACTAGGTTGATTCCCTTGATTACCCTAGTTACCCTTGCTACCTTTCCCCTTATTCATTTTCTTCGAATTTTGGGGATTGGTCACACTCGGTTGTGCAAATACTTGATCATGAGGAGGCGCTGGCTGCTAGGGCTGAGGATGCATGGGAGACTATGGTGCTAATGCTTGAGGGGTTGGAGCACTCGATTGTGCATAAGGAGGAGAAACAATTTGGTAGATAGGTTGGGGCCCTGAAAACATGTTGCTCGCAAGAGGGGCATAAGTTGAGGAATTGGTGCCCCCTGCAGATAGCCATAATTTTGTTTAGTATATGGTGAAGGATGTGAAATGATTCCAACAATACCACCGGAGGTGTGAGATTCCCCCATGCATTGGCACCCCACGACGAGGGAGGTCTAGAATGATGGTATAGACATAAATGGATTGTGCATAAATCAGGTCATATCTTAGAGCGGTTTGGAGAGATTCTTCCTCGGTTTGAGGAAAATGGGATACAACATCTTTTCTAATGGGTGCTAAAAGGCTCCTAAGAAACCAATCTAGATAGACACGGTCTTTTAAGGAAGGGGCACGACATGTTTTCCTCCTACGCCAGTCCTAAACATGGTCGAAAAGGCGAGCAGTGAAGGACTAACAGAATGAGTTCAATAGCTCTGTACCAGTGTTGTATCAGAGAGATAACTGAAAATATGAAAGGAATGCTTTAGCAAGCATCGCAAAAATGGAATGAGATGTGGCAGACTAGTTTGCATACCATTTTGCAGCGTCTCCAGTAAGCGTGTGTTGGAATAACTAAAGATGAATGGAGTCATCGGTAATGGAGTTGGATGAACACCACATGTGGAAGGAGCGGATGTGATTAATAGGGTCCTCTGTAGAATTACCCTCAAACATTGGGATGTCTTAGGGAATCTTAGTCGAAATAGTAGGCCAACCAACATCGTGGTGTATAGGGTTGTTTATCAACTGGTTAAAATCTGATAGACTTAACCCAGCCATAAAAGGGAGCATGGGGGTTGCTGGAACAATTCTTGAGGTTGTTTCACTTGATGTGACTATTGGGATAGAACCAGAAACAACACAAGGTTGGATTCCTACACCAGCTCTGGGTCCAGACATGGTGAGAATATGTAGTGAAGGAGGCTTAGAATCAGATGAACTACGAGAAGAGTCGGTATGGGGACTCGAAGAACTGTGAACTTGAACCCTGCGGGGAGGAGTAATATGCCTGAGTGGAAACTGGGGATGAAGTCCTAAGAGTCTCCGCGACAAACGCCTTAGTGGCACAATAGTGGTAAGACACACGTGACATGGAAATGGTGAAGGGAGATCAACAATATGCCTTTGTCTTAATGAGGGGAGATAAATTTATTATGTTAAGTCTTGGCTTGGTGTTGTAAACCAAGCGCCCGTTGCTTAAGGTGTCCTTGTGTGTGCAAGTGTATTTATTGATTAAGCCCATATCGTGTTTGTAAAAAAGAAAAAATCTTGCTGAAAATAAACTAAAATTAACAACAGGAAATAAACAGCAAAACAATTAACTAAACCCCACCCAAACTTGGTTTGCAAGCACGATGTGACTGGGATTAGATGACTTTAGGTTGCTGAAAGTGGTGCAGCTACAGCAAAAAAGAAGAGAAGATGATCGCTGCAAAAAGATAGGGACATGGGTGAAAAGCCTAGGGAAACCGATGGGACCCTAAGACCAATGACCAAACAAGTTTTAATATGAAACTATGGATGGCGACAACATATCTTTGGAGATCTAAAACAGAAGAGTACAGATCTGGAAAATATAGCTAAAAGTGCTACAGAAACTCAAACTACTCACTCAGCTATACTCCTCCTATAAAGGTGGAAGCGTACTAGAAGCCCTTAGGGGCTAAATTCCTCTTTGATGAGTAAATCAGAGTAGATTAAGGCCTAAGTGAGATGAGACAAAGGTCAAACAACCCAGTAGATAGCTCTTGACAAAACCCAAAAGCATATTTGATAAAAACCCAAAAACCCTAAAAATCGCAAATGCTGACCTATTTTTAGGGGGGATCACACTTTTTGGGCTAAAAAGTGCGATTTCTTCTCCTTAATTCTCGGTCGACAAATCTCAGAAAAAAAAATAAAAAAAAAAATTAAAAAAAAATAAATAGAAAAAAAATAATATAATAATAATAATATTAATAAAAATAAAAAAATAAAAATAAATAAAAAATAAAAATAATTAATAATATAATAATAATTAATAATATAAATAATAAATAAATAAAATAAAAATAAATAAATAATATATAAATAAATGAAATGAAATGAAATAATCATAATAAAAGTAATATAATAATAATAATAATAGTGAAACAAAAATTAATAATTAAATAATATAAATAAATATAATTAATTAAAAAAAAAAAAAAAAAAAAATTATATTATATTTATATATGTATAATATATATAATATTAAAATAAAAAATTGTCATCTCTGTCACGGCTAGTTTTGTGACCTGCAGAAAAGACCAAAAAACTTGTGGAAGTTAGAAATTTGAAATATCTAGGGTTAAAAATCTAGTAAACAACATTAAGAGACTAAAAAGAAGAAGAAGAAACCCTAGGCTGAAAACTGAAGGTCACCCAGGTTTCTGGATCTGAAGTAAAAACCCAGCAGAGTCGCCAATTCTGTTGTAGTGTTTTCTTATCAAAGATGTACGAAAAAACCAACTTAAGACTATGGATGACAAACAATCTCAATAATATAAATGGTTGTTAAACATTATAGATTTGTAACAACTTATAGGAAAAAACCCTGTCAAAGTCCTGATCTATGCCACAATCATAGTTAAACAACAAAAAGAAACAGTAATAACTCCAATTATCCAATAGAAACAAGATATACAAAGAATAGATTTTATTATAACACCTGTGAAGGGAACAAATAAATGTTACCAGTCCACCTCTATGGGATGGTTCTTGGCTGTCCTCAAACGTCTTCAACTTGTGTAGAGTCTCTCTCCTCTATAATGTGAAAACCCATCAAATAAAATGTTTGAGCTCAATGGGAACTCAAATGGCAAAGAAATAGTGTGTGACAATGAAAATAATCAGAGTTCCAGCAGTGAGTGCAACAATGAAAATAATCAAAAGTGAATAATGAATGGAAAACTCTTCTATTTATAACAAAATATTGAGTTATCCTCAAATAATGAGCAATAATAAAATATTATTAACCCCATTCTTGGAATAACGACTTGCAATATTTTATTATATTTGGTTAGGAGGGAAAAAGTATTTACACTTTTATTTAGAAATAATAAATAAATAAATTATTTATTTATCATCTCAAGAAATTGGTTAAGGAATAATAAACAAATAATGATTTATTTAATTAATCCTATGGGATTTAGTCAAATTTGACAAGGAATAATAATTAATTAGCGATTAATTAATTATTCCTAGAGAAAAATAAGAAAAATAATAATTTATCTATTGATTTTTCATAATTGGGTCAAATATGACAAGGAATAATAATTGAACAATGGTTTAATTAATTGTTCCTAGAAGAAAATTAAATACAAATTGATTTATTTAATTATTCTTCATGGATTTAATTATAAATTACTTAACAAAGGTGGTTTATTAAGTAATTTCTCACTATGAAAGCCATTTTACTATGGTAAATTTGGCCTTACATGGTGTACTTTGATCCATCTAGTAAATTGGGCTAAATGATCAATTTTTTGGTGATAAAAAGGAAAATTCAACCCCTATTTTGACTAAATTATTAACTAATGTGGTTATATCACTCTTACGTTAATATGATCCTTATACACATTTTGTGTAACCAAGCATATTTAATGATAGTTCAATAATTAAAGTAAATGAAATTATAAATTCATTATAAATTATATTTTAATCATAGTTAATTGTTAATAATAATCTTGAATATTTTTCCCCTTTCCCTTTTTTATCCTTGAGTTGACAAATTGGTTGTGGCATGGAAGATCTATTTTCACTATAAATTTCACTATGTTTAAAGTCATGAATGTATTTGACCTTCATATTTAATAGTTAAATAAATTTTAAAAGCTTTTGGCTTCCTTGACCTACATTCTTTATGGAACCAAGTAAATATTATAGTATAGTATCCTAAATATTTTTTTATGCCATCATGTCTAAATTAAGGATCAGCCCTATGGAAGGCCCTAATTACGAGCAACAATTAATTCCACCACCAACCGACTCCCTTCTCATGGAGTGAAGAGGTAACTTGGTTGATAAGACAACATGAAGGGTCGACCAGGAATCGATTTAAAAACTTGAGTAGAGGGAACATTGGGCATGCCTTTTCCTCCCATCCTAGTTAATCATCCAATGCTTGAGCCGCTACAAGCCAAAAAACTTCTAGCAGAGGTTATAACGAAGGTTTTTAGTGTTATAAAATTGGAAAAAAAATCAAAAGAACATTTGCTAAAACATCCATTTGTGGGAACGAATGTTTTAGCGAAGCTTATAATGGAACTTCATCACAACTAAAAAACTATGGGCAGTAGGAGATTTTAGGGGACGTTTTTCTTTATGCACTTTGTGGAACAAGCATCCCTGATGTGCTACTTATAGAAATGCACTAGGTTTCATACATAATTGAAAGCAACGAGGCGTTTAATTGAAAGAGCACCGGAACTTGAAATGTATACCACCCTGGTGCATTCAACTCAAAGAGCACCGGACCTTAAAACGTATAATGCATCAGTTCTTATATAAAAAAATCCTAGGGCATTCTTTGATGAAGGAATGGATCCGGGGCATGCACAAAAAATTGCAGTTCCGTTGCTTTCTCTTAAACACGCATCACTGTCACTTCTTGTTTACATAAACATATTGGCGCATTTGTTATATGGAGGGTCTAGTACTGTTAATTTTAATAGTCCATCAGGAATGGAAATAATATTTTGTAGAACCAAGGGGTGTTAGTTCTATGAAATCACTGGTGCGTTAAGAGTTACAATGCATTGGGGCATTACTTAAAAACAATATCGATGCTTAAAGACCTGAAAGCCCCAGTGTTGTCGTTTTCTGAAAAGGCACTAGATATGCTAAAAGATGACATCGCAGTGCTTTTATTTAAAGTAAAGCACTAGTGCATTGTTATGTTATGAAAACATCGGTGTTTTTATATGAGATTTTCTCTTTTTTTGGAGAAATTGACCTGTGATAGTGCAATTGTATTTTTTTAAATCTGTTATTCATTGAGAAATCGACATATATCTTATAACAATATTCATATAAATTAATATTTGATTAGTGCATGTATATATGATGTTTGGATTAATTTGTTATATTATCAGATTTCGCATCTCTTCATTATAATATTTAATCATCCATATATTTAATCAATGGTGTAACATTTCACAGTGACATTGGATAACACAATAGAATAAATTAAAACGTATTTTATTATATATCAATAACATGCTCTTTGTCATACAAAATGGGATTGTTATTGGTAACCCCTTGTCTTTCAATTGAGACACTATGTCCATGATTACATTAAACAAAATGTTTGATTTTGATAGACAATTATTTCAAAAAATACATGTTGCATTGATATCCAAATAGATCATCATTCTTCGTTGGAACTGTTGTCAGTGCTTGAGCTACTTCAACAACTTGCATTATTTGGAGTAATGTTTTGTTGATTGCATCAATTGTTTTCATCTTCTTAATCTTAATCCATTGCAAATATAAAAATAGAGTGTAATGAGTGTATCTACATTGGTTAGAATAATGAAAATTGAAATAAATAATATTCATCAACGTAAATTGAAAAAAAATGTACCATAGTAAAAAATGACTCGTGAATTATACACATTCTTTCAAAACCAAATCTCATGCCTTCTTTCAGCAACTCTTCTGTTGGCATAGTTCCATACTTTGTTCCCTGCAAGTTTTATGCCCCATAGTAGATCATATATTGAATATAAATGACTTTTTTGTTCTATTAATTATAAAATCAAAGAAGTAAAACAACATAGATACTTACAAATTCCATATATACACACAATCGTTATTTAACCAATGTCAATCAATTCTTTTGATGGCTTCTCTTTGTATGTTAGCACCTGTTTGAAGACATTCAAGGATGGTTGTTGTAAAACAACTTAGAATATACAAAAATGAAACATTAAGTTGTTATAAGGAAATATTAACAATTACTCACAAACTTTGAAATAAAACATTTTCTTCCTTGTCATCTTGTTTTATGTGTTGAATGAGTTCCATCTTATTTTCTTTTCTGCAAGAAAATACTTGAAAATTAATATTATTCCTAAATTATTTTTTTATATGTATAAATTCAATCACGATTACATACATTTGAAGCACATTATTGTTGAGATGGCTCCTCCTATGATGCAATTATGTCCATTTATTTGACCATTTCCTTATACACTTTTTTGGACATTCCTATTGGCATGTTTCGTATATCAACGCATTTATCACTTCGGATTTTCATAATCTTCCTAAAAAGAGTAATAAACTATTTTTATAATGATATATGAAAACTAAATATAACAAAATCAATATTAATAAATTAATGGTTTGTAATATATATTATATTATATATATATATATATATATATATATAATATATATATATATATATAATTATATATATATATAATTCTAGAAAATATTTTTTTACAATTAGAAATATTACCTTTTGAATGATTCTTTTTTGTTGCCATGTATGTTTTTGTTATTGCGAATCTGACATGTCTCATTGGTCATTGCTTTGGAACGCTTCCTATAGTTTAGATATAATTTCGTTCTTAAAATCATTGCACTGATTTTTGTATTGTAAGTGGAAAATACATCTATACGCTTGTTCCACTAAATCCCTCATAGTTCTGTAAAAAAATTCCCCCCTTTCATTAACCTCCAGCACCACTCTAGATGAGCTAAGAACCAATTCATTGTCATTTACATGTTCCATAACTTTTTCTTTCCTTAGAAAGATATTTATCTTTTCCTTCATTGTTGTTCCCTACAAAACATTAAACATATATGAATTAACAGATTGTTTGAAACATGTTATCTAATATTCTTAAGTATATTACCCCTGATCGGGGTACAATCCGGTGAATCATCTCATTAAGGAAATGATAATGGTTGATACTGTGAGGTACAACACCAACGCCCCCCACACACTTGAGGTGATGGGTGTGGTGGCCCTTTGCATGATGATGGAAAATGCATTAAGGAAAGGTGGTAGTGAGAGGAGGGGAAGAGTTTTAGCTTGTATTTTCCCTGGAGAGAAGTGTAGTGAGAAACAGAACAATTGAGTGCAAGGATGTTGGAGTGGACAGATGGTTCAGTGGCTCCACCAGTAGCAAAAACCCCACTGTTTGCAAGCGAAGGAAACTGGATATGTTATTGGCAATCTATCTCATCTCATTATGTTTCCCTGTTTCTAGTTTCGTCTTAGGGAGAGGGAAAGAATTTTGGGGAAGGAACATAAGGATGTTAGGGGTTTGGAGCATAGGTTGGTGGTAATAGTCTGCTTCTATCTTTGGCAACCATCGGGCATCCTTACCATCTCACTCTGCTTTGAGATACTCCTATCCCATATGGGAATTATGATGACTCTGGGTAGGGAGCATAGTGTAGGAGCATGCAGTTACATCGCTAGAGAAGCTAATGGGTTGGGCTATAGGGATAATGTATGTTTGTACACCCACATTATGGGAGGAAACCTTTGTCTTATGACCATGCATAGCTGGAGGGGGTTTGCAGGGACCTGGGAATGGGGGAGAAGGAGGAGAATTACCGCGGGTATGAAACCTGCCATGGAATTGAGACTGGATATGGAAGAATGGGAAGGAGGGTTAGCAATGGCGGTGTTACCAATATGCCCTGGCCACCTATGTTGGGCTCCCATTTTGCTTATCGGGATGGTAGCAAAGGGCAAGTTAGCCAGGTTGGGCTAATGGCCAAAAGACAGTTGGGTCTCTGTAACCAGGATTGGAGAATATTGCATGCATGAGCAATGCTAAGGGGGGGCTTGGAACCACTTATGCAGGGTATGGGAAGGTCCTCTTTGTGGAACTCGCTAGCCACCATGAGGGGAATGTCATTGTGAATGTCAGGGGCGGTCGGAAGTTGGGGGGATGGAGAGACACAGTCCTACCACCTGTATACATGAATTATGTAGTAAAACGTTGAAGTTTAATTGGCCAATTGAATGTTTTGTATGCAAAGAAGGTCTGTCACATGGTAAACCCACACCGACACAAGGAAATTCTAAGACCAAACAGGTTACAGTTTATTGCATTGTGAAGGAATGAGCCAGTGAGATCATGACTCGACCTACAAAGACCCGAGGCCAAGGTAATAGGCCTCGAGAGGCCAAGCATGACATGAAACCTGGTTCTTTGGGTGGCCAATGAGGTCACAAGTCTGTTGAAAATTTAATCAGTGAAGCGACAACCGCCTACCAAGAAGGAGCCAATGAAGGAATTCGAAAATTGTTAGAGGAATGGGAGGCAGAAGTGAAGTAGGAGAGTGAGACGGATTTGAAGTTGGAGGACTGAAGAGTCCTCGTTCTGGATCCTAGAAACATAAGAGGGATAATCCCCTAGTTCAAACAGACCCTTTACTTGTACTGGTTGATGAAAAGCTTGTTGGGAAAGGCAACAGAGAAGATCTCAGTAGGCATGGCAGTCACGGTTCAGGGAATTCCAAACTACAAGCAGGAATTTCAAAAGGTGCAGTTTCAACTGCACAAATAGGACATCTACCTTGGACAAATTGAGCAGCACCTACCATGCATCTTGGTTCAAATGGGGCTGCTTGGAACGAATGCCAAAGATCCAGCACCAATGGAATCTGCATCAGTTGAACAACATGATTAGTATGCCTACTTTATGATGGTTTTGTTTATATATGAGGCTAGATTTTAAATTTGTCTATGCATTTACATATGTATGTAGAACTCTAGAGTATGGAAGTAGACAGGAAACTGAAACTTATATTGCTTGGATAGAGAGACTTAAGATTTTTTGCTACTAGATGGCATATAATGCGGATAGGTGGCCAACAAACTTGGTTTCCCACTGGGCAAGTTGAGGCCACCTAGCCAGTTCTATGTGGTATAAATTTGCTTTATATTAATGAAAAAAGAGGATCTACCAAGCTTACAAAAAACAAATATATTCTCAAGTATATTATTAATGAAAATTTATAAATGAATAAATAAATAACTCATATTGAATAGTATTTTTTCATTCACCTCGTTCATCATTCTGCAATTTTTCTATGAGTGTTTTATGCTCTTCTGCATTTAGATTAGAAATAATCTTATTGACCTTGTTCATTTTGTGGCTCTGCATGACACACACCAACTAACACATATTAGTTAAACTTACATATAGTTTAAACATACTAATTTTGTAAAGAAATTACAAAGAAATTATTTTCTCTTATTTTTTTGATGTGTTATCATTGTGTCGATCAATATTTTTGTTACTTGAGACTTTCTGAGACATTTTTTTTATCAATATACAACCTATACCATTTTTTTTAGCAAGTTCAGATATTTTTATATTATCAAAAAAAAGTTTTGGGGCAAGCTCCTTTTACATTCCGTTGTTCTTATATGATAGACTAAGCAGTAAGATAGGCACGCATACCTTTCTCCTGTGCTTGGTATCAAAACTTCATAAGTTTTTTTAGCTATTCTAGAGTACTGTTTAACGTATTGGCCAACTAAGAAAACAAATTTACATAGCATACTTCATAGAAATTTATGGTTTGTAAACTGGGAGAGCACATTTTTTGGCCTTTTCCTTGTGTTTTGCATTTTGTTGCTCCTTAAGTTTGTTGTTCCTTGTGCTGTTGTTCATTCTGCTTGTTGTTTCTTGTTGTTGTTCCATCAACTTGTTGTTCCTTTGGCCTGTCGTTATTTCGTCTGTTGTTCCTTATGTTGTTGTTCCTTCTTTTGGTGTTCATTTTGCTTTTTTTCCTTGCTACTATTCCTTCGGCCTGTTGTTCCTTCGGCCTGCTATTCCTTCGACTTGTTGTTCCTTCGGTTGTTGTTCCTTCTGTTGTTGTTCCTTTTGCTTGTTGTTCCTTCTGCCGTTGTTCCTTCTACTGTTGTTCCTTTTGGTTGTTGTTCCTTCTACTATTGTTCCTTCGTCTTCTTGTTGTTCCTTCTTCTGCTATTCCTTCTTATACTTCTCTTTCCTCTTGCTATAATTATCCCCTGATTCTTATTTTTTATGTTGTGGCTTTCCTTCTGTTGTTGCTTGCTGACCCTTGAGCCTATGCGATCCTTCCTTGAATGGCAATGTCTAGTTATTTTATAGCCCATTCCGCCTTCACTGAGCCAGGAATTTTTAGGATTTTACTTGATTGCAGTTGTCCTCCCTAGATTTTTTGCCTCGCTTTTTCCCAACGCCTCTACTTTTCTCATGAAACTTGTGATCTGGGCTGCCATCACTGACACCTTTCATGTGTTGTTCATCGTTGTCATGATTTTTCCTTTGATTGTCTGAGTTTTTTGGATTTCTCGATGGCTATGGCTTCCTTGTTGCGATGTACATTCTATTCCTTGATGTTTCTCTTTACTCCTTCTACATTGTTTTGTTGTATACCAAAACTGCATTCTTGTAATTTTTTAATGGAGTTATGGCACATTGAGATAGTGTTCCTCCTAATTCTCTTTGACAATTCCTTCTTCCTACTCCACAGCCTGATTTGCATGATGATCCACTTGCCTATTATGCATCCTCAAGACATGTTTGAAGATTACATTTCAAGATCCTGCTAAATTCCTTCTAATTCTTTGGATGATTCAGCTCATAAACTTGTTGTTTGGGTTCTTGTTTCGAGCCATTATCTCAACTATGATGGCTGAGTCTCCTATGATTATAGGATTTTGAATTCCTTTTTTTTGAATCAGCCTTGTTCTTTTTTTCCCCATTTGGATCATAAATTATTCCTCCAAGTCCTGCTTTTCCCGGATTGTTCTATGAGGCTCCATCAAAATACATACAGTGTCTATTATGAGTTTTCTTCCAGCTTTCCAACTCCTCTTCCGTCATTCTTAATTTCCATTTTTTTTGTATTTTCTTTTCTCTGACCTTTCTGCGAATTGTTGTCTATTATGGCCTTGCTGAGCCAATCCCTTTCCTCTTGTTGGAGAATGTTATAATTCGTTGGTGCAATTCTTTTTGCATTGAGAATTTCAAAAGTCATTCCCCAAGTTTTGGATAGTGTTTTCCCAATTCTTGGGCTTTGATTTTTGAATATGCTCTTGCTTCGAGCCAACTAAATTTTCCAAAATAACATTGTTGCTATACATTTCCTTATTCTTATAATCATGGCTTTCTTCTTTGTTACATAAGGGTAAGCTTTCTCGAGGGTTCCGAGAAATTCTGGCAATGGTTTTTCGAAGCTTAAGTTAATTTTCAATGGCTTTATTAGCTGCTTCTAGCATTCTTTGAGAATTCACACTCTTGGAATAGATGTTGTATGTATTCTTCCGCTAGCTGGCATAAAGGGCATCTTGATGGCCCTTGGATGCCCCTTTTTTTTTAATTTTCTGCAGTCGAAATCTTCCCTTTTAACAAGGTCCATATGAAAATTTTTATTTTTGGCAGGCTTTCTGATTTCTAGGCTAGTTTCCAGGAGTCCCATTCTTGGTGATCAATCTGCTCTTGGAGAATATTATATCCAGATTTAATTGTGTACTGCCCATTTTTTGGATCCCATAGGTAGTTTACTTCCTCATCATAGTGGATAGGAGCTGCCCCTTTTAAATGTTGTTTGATTTTTTTCCATTGTCCTTATATGCTTATTGGAATCGCTGGAATTTTCCACTCCTGTGAATCCTTATGGTTCCATAGTGAGATTGAATGAAGAGTGTTGAATCCATTTCCTTTTAGCCATTCCTGAATGCCTTCAACTTCCAGGAGATTTTGGATTTGACCTTTCCCCATGACCTTGTCCTCCCATATCGAAATGGTTTTCCCATTACCTGGAATTTTTGAGATGTGGCTTCTCATTAAAGGAATTACTTTTTTTACTAGCTTCCATACTTGAGAACTTTGTATGATTGGGATTATTCCTTTCAACAACTTTTCCTTATATCCATCCATGTATTTGTTAATTAGGATTTTTTTTCCACCACCTCTCTTTACCTGTTATGAGTCTCCACACTATTTTCATACCAAGAGCTACATTCATTAGTCTAGGCAGTCGAATAGATAGCCCTCCTTTTTCATATGGTAACACTACTTGATCCCACTTAACCAGGTTGAACTTCTTGTTTTCCTGCTTCCCACCTTCCCATAGAAAGCTTCTTATAATTAACTCCATCTATTTGTGGGTGCTTGTTGGTGCCATGATTATAGCATATTGATAAATCAGTAGTGCTGCAAGGAGAGCTTTAATTAGGATCACCCTTCCAGCCATGTTTAACCATATCATTCCCCAATTCTTTATCTTAGCTTGCATTTTTTCGATCTGTTTTGTCCATATTTATGCTTTCATGTTGTCTTTGGAGATTGGGAGTCCCAAGTAGAGGAAATGGCTCCATCTTTCTTGTGCTATGATTTCCATGATTTGGGATATCCTTTGCATAATTCTAGGCGAAACATTCCAGCCATAAATCCTACATTTAGTGTTGTTTAATAGCCCACCCGACACATGTAGGAATGTATCCAATGTTTTTTTGAATCTTCTAGCTATTATTGTTGATGCTCCTCCCAACAGCAGAGTATCATCCGCAAACAAGGAGTGATTTATGGTTTTTATTCCTTTTGTTATTCTTAGCCCTGTTATAGCTCTTTCTTTCCTCTAGGTTTCCAGAGCTCTGCTTAAAGTCTCTGCCATTATTATGTAAATAAAAGGGGAAAGAGGGCAGCCTTGCCTAAGACCTCTAGTGCTTTGGAAGAAATCATTGGGTCTTCCATTTATGAGAGGGGCTATCTACGGAATGGAGATGCATGCCTGAATCACACCTGTAATTTCTTCTAAGAAGCCAAGTTTCTGGAGGAAAACCATGAGATAAGGGTGGTTGACCCTATCAAAGGCATTCGCCATGTCTAGTTTGACTATCATGCTTTTCTCTTTCTTCTAGATACTTGAATGGACAACTTCCTGGACAATTATGGCATTGTCAATGATTTGCGGTTTGGCACAAATCCTCCTTGATTTTCAGATATGATTTGGGGCAACACTTTCTTGATTCTGTTTGCCACTAATTTGGTTATTATCTTATAAGAGGAATTGCATAGAGAGATGGGCTTGAATCTATTGAAAGTGATGGGATTTGCCTCTTTTCGGACAAGTGCCAGATAGGAGGATTTTGTCTTGCCTCCCATCTTATTTTCTTTTGAAAATGTTTTTCACCATTCTTATGAAGTCCTTTCTGATTGTATACCAGTGATTTCTGAAGAAATCTATGGTGAAACCGTCTGGCCCTGGTGGTTTATCTGGATGTAGACTCCATATGGCCTCCACTATCTCTTCCTCTGTTGGATCTTTGCACAAATTTGCATTTTGTTCTCTTCCTATTTTCTTTTTTGTGTGCTGCAAAATTTCTTCATACTCAACCATTTCTTTTGTGGCTAACAGTAGATCTTTGAAATGCTTGTAGGCTATTTTTTTTATTTCTTCCTCTCCTTTAATTTCTTGATTTTCCACTTGAATCTTTTCTATCTGGTTTCTGTCTCTTCTAATCTTCATAGAATTATGGAAAAAGGGCGTGTTCTTGTCACCTTCCTTGAGCCATAAACTCCTAGACTTCAATCTAGCCTCCTCTTCTTCTTTCTTGTTTTCCCTGTAAATTTCCAAAAAGATTTCTCTCTCTTTTAAATAGTCTTGCCTGCTTTCCTCTTTGCCCTCTTTCTCCATTTGAATGTTGTCCATTTTCTATTGAAGCTCTTTTTTCTTTTCTTTTCTTTTTGTTCCTCTGTTCTTGCCCATTCTTTTAACTTGGCTCTTAAATTTTTAATTTTTGTCTCCCATATGTAATGAGGTGAACCTACTACTCTTGGTTCCCATACTGTTTTTACTAACTTGTTGATTTCTATGTTGCTATCCCAGGTTGAGTTGTATCTGAAGGGAAGAGACCCCTGGTTCTCCAGTTTACCCAAAGCTATTAAAACTGGTTAATGATCTGATGCAGTGTTGTGGATGATTTTTGAATTTACAGAGCTGTATTTTGCTACTATACTTTCCTGAATTAATATCCTGTCCATCCTTTCTTTGATGTTACTTTTACCTGCTCTTTTATTCTTCCAGGTGTATTTCCCGTTATTTGGGGGGATGTCCAGAAGGTTGTGTTGCTCCATAATTTCTTCTAAGGAGTTCCTGGAGGGGTCCATTTGATAATTTCCTCCAAATGTTTCCTCAATACTTCTTACCAGATTTAAATCTCCTCCCAAAATCACCTTCCCTACTTGATTTTCCTGTAAGGTTCCTTCAAAGAAACCCAACACTGTTCTTTGTCCTTAGAGTGATTGTGGGCATAAATGTTTATGACCCTGTACCTCTCCCTTGTACTGATTTTCTCGAGGTCCGTTATTATCTAATGCTAATCTGTTTTCTTTTGAATCAATTCCCATATTCCTCTTTTCCATATTGTGCATATACCTCCTAATGCTCCTATTGCCTGCATGGCTTCCCCTTCATAGTTTCTAAACTTTTTTTTTGATATTTTCAGTGTCTTGATTGCCTGCCTTTGTCTCCTAGATCATGAGAATATCTGGGTTTTCATTTATTAATATATATCTTGCTGCATTTTCCTTAATAGTTGACCCCATTCCTCTGCAATTCCATGAGACTATTATCATTATTTACCTGCTTGGGGTACACGGTGCCCTTCCCCTTGGGTTGGTTTCTCTCATTGTTCCATGTGCTTTTCCATAGGAAAGTATCCATAGGTTGTTGTGTTCCTAGAGCCATTTCTTTTGCAGCTACTTCATCCCTTAGTTCCTTGTTTGTATTCCTTCCCAATTTTTTTTTATTTTCAGTATTAGGGAATGCTTCCTTTGCTTGCTTTCTGGCTAAGATTCTATCTACTAAGGGGGCGGAGAGAGGTGGTGGTTTGAGATTCTAGGGGAGTGGGGAGAAGGGTTAGGGGAATGAGGGGTTCTAGATCTAGATCTAGATCTAGATTTGGGTCGAGGCGGTGGGGGAGCAGAGAGATCCAATGGACCGAATGGATTTGCAATGGCAAGATCTGCATTTGGTGAGAGAGGCTGGGCTTCGATGGATGTTGAGGGTTGCGAAGAAGATTGGTTTGGTTGTTTGTTTATAGTTTTTTTTCTCTTGACCTATTCCCATTTATTTTCTAGATCCTTTGTTTTTTCGCTTTCATTTTCTTTTCTTTTTGTACATCTATTTGTGAAATGACCGTATTCATGACATACCTTGCATTTGAAGGGGATTTGCACATAGTCCAACTGTTGTATGTGCATCCACTGGTCCACCTTGATTTTGATAGCTTCCGGGAGTCCTACAACCTATACCATTCAATACAAAATCCATTAGATATATTTCACAAATAAATCAAATAATTTTTAGCCAAAAAAAAATCTGGTAACCGATGCGTTTATAAGATTAAACGCATCAAGATTTTAATTGTTCAAAATTGTCATGGAAAATTAATTTTTAAAAATACTTTTAAATTAGGATAGTGTGATTTGTAAGGCTAAACACACTGCATTGATTTAACTGTGTTATTAGGAACAAGCGTGTCGGTTCATTGTATTACATCGAGAGCAACGATGAATAGGCTGGACATAATCGAAAATGTTATAATGTACCAATGCATTGAAGTACTCAAGTAGTCCCAGTGCGTTATGTTACATAGGGCACACTACGAAACATATAATCGTTTCTTAAAAATTGGAGAGGGTTGACAGTGTGATTTGTAAGGCTCAATGCATCGCAATGATTTAACGGTGTTATTAAGAAAAGGCACGTCGGTCCGTTATATTACATCAGAAGCAACGATGAACAGAATAGACATAATCATAAAGTGTTATAATTTACCAGTGCATTGTATTACTTAGGTAGCACCGATGTGTTATGTTACAGATGCTGCAATGCGCAACATATAGTTGTTTAAAAAAAATGGAGAGGTGTTGGCCAGATAAATCGATCTTATGGACAAGGCCGATCTCCCTAGTATCAAAAGATATCTAGCAACAAGCAGAACAAGCAAATCTACCTTTCTCTAAACATTTTGTGATTCATTAATAAAAACTATAGAGATGTTTAGACCCTACCTTAAGTCCAACGCTAGTTTGTAGCGGCCATCCTTCAATCGTCCGCAAGAGTTTCCTTTTGAGAACCCAAAATCACAAACAAACACACATCAAATAAAACCTGCATAGCTAACATAATAAATCATGTTCATTATGGTGATCAATGAATCCACAAAATAAACCATAAAACACAGCTTATTGAGAAAAATAAACTTATTTGTATTAACTTTGAGAAGAAGAACCTTACAACCTTTGGTTCCTTGATGTTGTACAAGCTCTTCCCAGGGTCTGAAACAGGAATCTCCTTTACTTTGACAAGCCTTACACTCTTCCAAATGAGATCAAAGAGGTATGTAATCTCTCCTCACAAAAGCTCAATTAGGAAGACTAAGTTCCAGCAGCATTTCACCTCAAAAATATTCAGCTTTTAACCTCCCCAGTAACCAGCCCAATGCTTCATTTTATAGTGCAAAGGAAGGAGGTTACAAGTCCACCTATGAAGGGATAGAGTCCTCCTTCAAAGGGATAAGCTCCTCACATCAAGGGGTTAGCTCCTTAAGGCATGGGATGCATGAACCTTACAAGAGCGAACTTGCCACCTCAAGCTTCCTTCCAAAAGCTTCCAGAAATGACTCAAAGTGAGTTTTTAAGAATATACTTGCGCCTTTTTAACTTTTACAGGGGTTCGCACCCATAACACAGAGACAGAGCAGTCAGGTACATAAGGGACATGACCATTAGGTGCGGGACTGCAAGTAATGCTAAGAGAAAGTGCAAAACCAGAGTTTTATAGACTTTTGAGGGCTTTGTCTTATTTTCAAGGCTTGATATGAAGAACTGAGGCTTAAGACTTGCAAAGGAGGAAAGTATGAGTGGTGATGGACTCACATAGATTGCAGAATGTCAAGGTGACAATTTTTGTGCAACAGACTGCCCCCTAAAGTGCGAAGTCTGTAATAGATGAAGATAGAATTTGTCATCTAAGAAGAGTGAAGTAATTTATCATTTCAAGGATCATCCTGTGGACACCCCAGTCGGAACCTGTAAAAACATTTAATGCAAAATATATATATGAACATATCATCACTGAGGTAGGCATTCCCATACTCAGATCAAAACTGACTAGAAAACTAACTAAACTATTCTGATACAGGAATGATTTTATAATACATCACGAGTATAGACATATGTAGACATAGTATGGGCATAGCCATCTATTTATGAATAGTCCATTGTATAATGAATAGCAAAATTCCTCACAGCTTAGATGGTAGAAACTAGATCCAGGGTCTTGATTTCTGCTTCCCGAACTAGTAAAATTCTATCCATGTGAATGAATGTGTCGAAATCGAACATGGTAGAAACCACTTGATTACCAATCAATGATGTGAACTGTTAACAAGTGTGAGAGAAAGCACCAGTAATGTCAATGGCTCTCAAAGTACTCAGTACAATCCATGAAATGTGAAAATGAGATGATGTCGAACATGTCATAGAATCCTTTGATCGAAGGTCAATGATGCAACCTGTTGTCGAAGGCAAGAAACCTACCATTAGGGCATGCAGATTCCAAGGTACTAACGATTTCTAGATCATCTTTCTAGATAATGAGCTGAAGTCGATACAAAGCGATATGTCGTAGGCAAGCCCACAACACGAAATCATAGATCAAGTTTTGAAGAAATATATTTGGCAAGGACTAACTCAGGGATGGTCAAAATGGATGACAGATATTTTGCAAATGAATGGTTTATTTGAACTAACCTCTTGAACACATAACGACACTGCAGATGGTTTAGTGACAATTGACTCAAAGCTAATACCCACAAACTAGTTGAAGACTTTCAATATGGTTTGATTAACTGTTAGGCAAAGGATTTCTCAACCAAGGTAAACAAAAAGTGTAGTGTTCAAGAGTGGTTAATTTTTTTTCTAAAACACAAAGTATAACAAACAGGTTCATTTTCTCTCTTTTCCCCCACCATTTCTGGAAAGTACCTCTTTATTTCTGACAAGCTTGAGGAGGATAAAATTTGCTTGGTTACAAGCTCATCCTTTGGATGAGTCCAACTTAGTTTAAAATTTGAACCCTAAGGAGGAGTGGTTCGTTCCTATTTAAAATTGAACAGGTCCTTTACTGTTAAATTTTAACGAGTCCAATATAGGAGAAACTCGGTGTTTTTCAATTTTAGGGAGTCAGAAGAAAAACTTAAGGAAACTCCATGGGTGTAGTTTTTCATCAATTTGTGTCCCCCAAGCCCGAAAAAGTATAAAATAATACTTGATAGAACCGCTTGACCATTACGATCAAGGAGTACTTTTCATAATTAGTGGTGTCGATCTGAAAAAGTAAAAAAGCGATCGAAGACACGTCGTTTAAAACCAATATCGAACTTGAAACGACAAAAGTCCAATGATCTTTTCATGTTTATACGGTCAGAAAAGAGTTGTAAGTGGACCGCATTTTTAATTCTATTTAATGAGTTTAAAAGGGAAAAACTCGGCAATCTTTTCATATTTTACGACTCGGAAAAGAGCTTAAAGAGGACTCCAATGTTTCGCTTCTTCGTAAGTTTTGGAAGAGTCTGAAAAAGTGAAAAAGTATGCTCTTTGTTGAAAATGATCAATTATCCTTCAAAATCCAATATTCTACACAAAAACTCTAAACATTACTCATACTTGTTTAAGATAAATAAAAATTCATCAAAAAGTTACCTTTTTAAAGTGAAAAATAAATAAATTAAAATTTCATTTATTCAAAAAAGCTTATAAAAAGGGCTTTTGTAAATTCATTTTTACCATTTGACTTCAAAGTGAGGAGCGAGAGCTTTTTGGTAAGAAACTTCCTGTGAATATTGCGGAAAATCAGTCCGTTGGAATCGAAAATCGTCAGCTCCAGGTAATCCACATCACCCTTATCTTGCATTTCAACCGTTTTCATTTCATTTTAGGGCTTTAAAATTGATTTTTTGAAGAGAATTTGCTTTAGAAAAATGCTCGCAGGGGTCCGCAGGCGCAACATGCGGCCCCTGCAGACCCCGACTTTTTTCTACAAATGAAAAAGTCAGGGTTCCGCACCTGTTTCTTAGGACGAGTGTGGACCTACTCACTATCTCTAACCAGTGGCTGCGGACCCCGCGAAATAGGTTTCTAAAATCTCAATTTTCTCCATTTCTGCCCAAAAATTTTTGAACTAAATTGTTTTAATATGTGTTTTTTGCAATGTAGGACATACAAAATGCTTATTTGGCGGAAACGCGAGCATGAGGATGTGGATCTAGCCGCATTAATTCATCCACCTACAATACAGGCATTAAAAGCATGTGGAATATTTAAATTCTGGGCCATACCCGGCATGAGGGCCCAAGTAGACTTCTTGCAATGGCTGGTAGACAGGTGGAGCATACAGGACCAATGTTTCATGATTGGTAGCCACAGGCTCAAAATCGAGGTAGAGGACATGTATTTCTTGACTAGTTTGCCCAAGAGAGGTGAACGATTATCTCTTTTTGGGACTAGGCTAGGTGGCCAGCCTATCACTGGTCTGCGATTAGAGTTTTGCAATGACCAAACAGAGGACAAACGGATAGATATTAAAAATATCTCTTGTCCTGAACTTAAAGTTATCACGTTCACTGTCACCAGACTATACAGAAGTGTAGCATTACATGTAGATACCGGATCCCAGGTGCGAATGGCAGTAGGCTGTTATCGAGGCACCATCTTCAACTGGTGCGAGGCTGTGTTGGTGAATGTAAAATGCCAATTAACTAGAGCAAAGAACGGACAACTAAAAAACTTTGGATATGGTTTCCTAGTTGTGAGCTTTGGTCTAGAGAGGGTACCTATGTTGGTCCCACAACAGCTTTATGTTGAGGCTAGTCTTCCTCGAGAGCCTAGGATAATGCGTTGGGTTGTAGTGATGGCCCGTCATCCTAAGGAGGGTTTAGAGGTTGTCTGATTTCCATTTGAGTATTTTCGTTGGTTGAGGAACCAAATTTTTGTGATTCAGGATTTTCCATATGTTGGGATGGATTATCGCGGTGACCTAGACATGGCTCTTCCACCAGGAGAGCAGTGGGATGATTTAGGTAAAATCATTTTCAACACTTGTTTCAACTAATTTTTTTTTTGTTTTTTAAATCGTCCAAAACTGATAATAAAAAGTTTTAAATGCAGATGTGGTTCCACAACGACCAGCCGCTCTCCACCCTTATGAGAGGAGACACCCATTTGCAGCAGTACCAGCCCCACAGGACCAATCTACAGAGACCCTAACCGAATTGGAAAATCATCTAGAGCGTTTGACAACAAATATTCCAGAGACTAGCATAGATGATATTCCACTTAGGTTACAGCGATATGTGATTGGGGTCCCAGGACCTTTTAGGAGGTTCCTTTGTAGGGTGGCCCGAGTAGTGGTTTCTTATCGTGATCATCACCAGGGGTAGGATGATCGCTTTTTTACACTCACACGACATTTTATGTCTTTTTGTACTATCATTTTTTCCAACCATAAGGTGTTTTTCAACCTATGATCGAAGATGATGTATATTTGACACACTTCTATGCTATGATTCATTATTATTGACTATCTTGTATAACATGTTATGGAATGTTTTTAAATTCACTGTTTTGATTATTGCAAATGTCTATTTAACATACGAGAAGAAACTGCATCTACTAATGTATTTAAATATCTCGGAATATGTTGATATTCAATGTAATCAAATTCACGTTCCAAGAGACGAACTCTCAAAAATAATCTTAATAACACTAGATTTCTAATGGCATAAACCCTGTTAAGCTATAATACAACGAGTTCAGAATCTAACCTAACAATCAAACTTTGAATCCCAACTGAGATGGATTCATATAATAACTCAATCACTGCACTATACTCTGCAATGTTATTCATTGTTTGTCTGAAGCTTACCCCATGCATAGATACTAACTCATCAGAGGGTGAATAGATAACCCAAGCTGCGGAAGAAATGTTTTGTGTATTACGACAAGCACCATCATCAAAACCGATATATGTTTGACGAGACGTCGACATCTACAATATCAAGAGTAAAATCAAGATAAGCAGGAATAATGATAAAAACACTCTCTAAACTAGGCACACATTTCTAATCTAAAGCACACGAGCTAAAAAGAAACTAATCTAATAAAAATCTCCACACCAAGGTTTAAGCATAATATCTCTTCAGATAAAGTCCATTTCTGGGTTTACCCAAAGGGACACCATCAAAATCTACCAATTCATAGGCCCTTTTTCCAGCTTTCGCTTAATAATATAAGGACCATGCCACATAGGTACAAATTTTCCAACCCCTAGTTTATCATTTGCTTGATCGTATAGTAAGACTAGGTCTCCTTCCGAAAAATTACGAGGTGTAACATTTCGGTCGTACTGAGTTTTTATTCATTTCGTATGAGTTTCGATTACTAATGCAGCATCACGTCGATTCTCATATAGTTGAGCTAAGTATAAAAAACTTTTCTCCTCTTCGGAAGTGGTTGGGAGTAATTCTATGGTTATTTGCAATGACGGAATTTCGCATTCAATGGGTAACACTGCTTGCAAACCATAAACCAGTTGAAAAGGAGTGAAACCAGTTGATGTTTTTATTAAGTTTCAATATGCCCATAGTGCTAAAAATAACATGTTATGCCAATTCGACCTATGAATACCAATGATTCGTTGGATCATAGTGACTAGAACTTTATTGATAGCTTCAACCAGACCATTAGCCTATGGGTAATATGGAGCAGAACTATCGTGACGCAGGCCAAGTTGATCTTGTTAGCGCTCAAATCTACCTTAGGTTGAAATAAGGTAAAACTCGAGGCCACATCAAACCATGCTCAGCCTCGTAGCTAGCCCTACGAGGACAGGAGAGGGCTCTCTCTGAGTCAATCTCGAAAAAAGGTAATCAATGAGGCCGAGATGATTGTATTGATGACTAATTTTAGGCTAGGTATGAAGTACAAGGATTTTGAAATTGATTTGTTTGGAGTTTAGTTGAATTCAAGGGAAAGGAAATTTTGGGTGCGGGGATGAGGCACATCTTTTGCAGAGGTCTACTTGGGGCAAGATAGGCGATTGTTTTGATGCCTTTAAAGTGATTGAATGGATAGGTATGACTGCTGAGAGGTTAAGGAGAGCAAGAAACTTTCAAGGATTCTCCTTAAACAGATGAAAACATGGAAAATTAAACAAACTTAAAGGCAGAGCATAGCAAATTTATGGATTCTACCTTAACACTTCATTTGTTCAATTGCAAAAGATTAAAGAACGAAAGTAGTACACATAAAAGACTTAAAAGTACTGAAAGAAACACACCATCAACACATAAAGCCACATGAATCCCAAATAGTGTTGCAAAACCCTGGTCTTTCCTTTGCCAAAAATGCAGATAAAATATGTACAAAAGTGTCAAGCTATTCCCAAGAGTCCAACCCTTGATACTGACTGAAAATTTACGTAATATAGACCAATCCAACCCATTCCCTAACCTCTAGGGGTTGAGCTCCTCCTTCTAGGAGCAGTTTCAACCAATTCTAAACAAGGAACTGAAAACTAGGTAGTCAAACAACTAACCCCTATATGCTAGCAAACTGATTCATTCATTAAATTTTCACTCTTTGGTGAATGAATCTTCTAGAACAAGTCACTTAGTGCCAAAATTACATCATATACATCAAATTACATCATGTTGGGTCAAAAATTACATCAAGGAGTGAAACTAGTGAAAACTAGCTGAATTCCTGAGCTGAAGGTGAAAAATTGGCCAAAATCCTCTATGCGCAGCGCCCTTTTCCAGCTGATTGTGAGGCACTTCCCGACACCCAAATTGAGCTCACGATAGCTTGTTGGAAAGCCTTGGATGTCTACTTTCCAAACCAAGTGGAATTTTCCAATTTGGAGCTCATTTTTCCCCTCAAAACTGATATCTCCCAGAGGTACTTCCTGTTGTGGCAAAAGGTCGCAGCAAGGTGGTTTTCATGATGCTTTTGGACCTTTTGACCATCCAGATCTCGATGAAATGATTCGTAAATATCTGAGCATGTGTAATTATTCATGAAAAATCCAAAACTAAAAGCCATTTGTCATTTGGACCTCCCAATCTTCAGGGCCGCGCGCGGCGCGCTGCGCGTTGAACCAAAAAACCTGTTTTGCAAGCCAAAAATTTCAAAATGACAAAAATTTCTCCAAATTTGCTCAAATTCGGAGTGAAGACCCTCCATCATGTGTCATGCTCAGCCAGAGAAGCCTCGGCCAAAACTCGAAGTGGATCCGACCTCTTTCGCCGTTTTAGTGCTTGGCTCAACCTCCTTTTCTAAATCTTCATTTTTGCTTTGTTGACATGCATGCGAGCCCTGTTAGCGCTTGAAATTTCACCTCAGGCTGAGAAAGGTAAACCTCAAGGCTACATCAAACCATTTAGCCTCATAGCTAGCCCTACGGGGCAGGAGAAGGCTCTCTTCGATCTATCTCGTAAAATCACCAATAGATGAGATGACCAATAAGGTAACACTGATATTAGGCTAGTAAACTGATTAGAAAGATTGATTTTGGTTTTTTGGGTTTTTGGTGGCAAATTGAGGAGAGGGCAATTTTGGGTGTGGGGATGGGTCACAGTTTCTGCAGGGGGTTCTTTGGGGCGAGGTAGGAGATAGTATTGATTCCTTTGATTGAGGTGGATGATTAGGAATGACAGGTGAGGAGCTAAGGAGAGCTAACAATAACTTCGAATTCTCCTTAAACAGTAGAAAACATTGAAATTAAACAAACTTAAAAGCAGAGCATGGCAAGCATGAATTCTTACTTTAACACTTCATTTGTTTAATGTGCAGAAGTAAAGAAAGGAAATGAATCACATAACAAAGCTTACAAGAACATTGAGAAACACACCATAAACACATGAGTCCACAAGAATCCCAAAGAGGACTGCAAAACCCTGGTCTTCCTTAGCCAAAAATTGCAGAGATACAGTGAAATAATACAATGATAGCTTCTCCCTCAAGAGTCCAACCATGAAAATGAGTAAGAAAGTACATAATATAGATGATCTAACCTCTTTCCCTTCCTCTAGGGGTCGAGCTCACTATCCTAGGAGCTGTTTCAACCACTTCTAAACTTAGCACTAAAATCTAGGCAGTCAAAACAACTTGCCTCTATAAACTAGGAAACCAATCCATTCATTAAATGTTTGCTATTTCATGCATGAATCTTCTAGAATAGGTAAATGAGTGTCATGGAAACATGAAAATACATTAATTACATCAAAGAGGGTGAAAAATCCCATCTCAAGTCAAAATTGGTCAAAGCTGGGCGAATTCCTGAGCTGTAGATGAATTTCCTGTGAAAACTGCCCAACATGTCGCGGCCCCCTGCCTGACATGTCGCGCACCTTTGGAGCCATGTTTGGGGCACTTTCAGGTGGCCACATTTGGCAAGAGTAGGCTTTTTGGAAAGGTTTGTGAGTCTACTTTCCAACCCAACTGGAATTTCTAGATTTGGAGTTCATTTGCCCTGTCAAAGCTCAATTCTCCCAAGACAGCTTTCTGCAGTTCAAAAAAGTGGCAGAAAGTCAAATTTTGCATGTTTTTTTACTTTCTGGAGGCCCAAAACTTCACAAAATCTCAATTCCATCCATGTTCATATGTAACTTTGCATGAAAAATCTGGAAATGCTGAGTTTTTGTCAAATGGAGGCGCCGGGATGACATGTCTCACTGGGGGTGAGACGCGTTAATGAGCAAAAACCTGTAAATTGCCAAAAAATACCAAAAATGACCCAAAATGCTCAAAATATTTTGAAATTTGTGTTGTGGCTGAGCTATTTAGTGCCAGGCTCCTTCAAGGAAACCTCGGCCAAGATACGGAGGGGATCGGGCCTTTTTCTCCGTTTTAGTGCCTTTGCCAACCGCCTTTGAAGCACTTTCATCTTTGCTTTGCACACGTGCATCCGTACCCAATAATGATTTTTCATGTTCCTCAGCAATCTTTTCTCTTGGTTGGCCTTAGCCAACAGCCTCTCCAAATGTGCATTTGCCTGAATGAGCATGGAGTCTCGGTCAGCGGGCAATGGGTCACCAGGTCTTCTTCGGTTCAAGATTCGGTCACTACGAATCCTCCATAGCTCATCAAGTGCTTTCTCCTCCTCCAACTGTTTGTTGCGCTGCTCCAGGTAAGTGATGGTCGATTGGGCACCCTCAAATCTCCTCTGTAAGGCATCATTTTCAGCTCTGAGATGCTGAATGATCTCCTTTGCCTCTCGGCTAGGAGAACTGGCCTCAAGATCAATAACCTCAGTATCTGGAACTCCTGATGGCCCCTCATCAATAATGGGCTGTTTGCCCCTCTGTGCTGCCTGTGCTGGTGAAGAAAGAGAGGCCCCTTCTACCTGATGTGGAGATAACACTCGCCGAGCTGCTGCAAATAAGGCCTTTGGGAAGTGAAAAGGGGTAGGGTTTATTTTCTTTACAAGGAAAATGAGATATATGTAAACAGGGAAATTAGGGAAAAACACTGCAAACATCACTGCACATGCATCATCAAATTCAAGTGTTTACATAGGTATTATGAGGGGTAGGGTTAGGGTTTGATTTTTAATTTTTAAAGGGAAAGGGGTAGGGTTTATTTTCCTTGCAAATTTAAAAGGGAAATTGACATGGAAATATAGGAAAAATGAAATGGGACCAAGGGGAAACAATGAAACAACAATAAATCCTAGCACCTTTTACAAATTTATAAACAACCATATGGAGTGTTTCTTCTTGCCCAATTTGATCATTACAAGCACATTCATGATGTTTCCCAACTAATCCAGCAGCTATTCACAAGTTTGAAGGGCCTACCTCAAGCAATTTGATGAAGTAAAGGAGGCTTGAGCAATTCTGAAATGAACTGGGGGAGGCTAGCTTGACTTGTCGCGCAGCACACCCAACAAGTCGCGCACCTCTCAACGTGTCACACCCGTTGCAAAATTCCACTATGTGAGACACTCTGACATGTCGCGCACCTCCCAACATGTCGCGCACCTAGCTTGACATGTCGCACTTTTTCAGGAAGCTTTTGGAGGCCTTCCCTGTGTCGGAATTGGGTGCAGGATAGCTCGTTGGAAAGGTATTTGAGTCTGATTTCCAAACCAACTAGAATTTTTCAATTTGGAGTTGATTTGACCTGTCAAAAATCAAATCTCCCAAGACTGGTCAAAAAGTGCCCTGCCTCAAGGAAGAGTGTTGTTGCAGTCAACTTTTGAATGCCTTCCTCAACCCCAAATTTAGCTCATGATAGCTCATTGGAAATATCGTTGTGTCTAGTTATCATTTTACCCATCAAGAAAATTATTTTGCCAACCAAGCTAGGATAAAACGTGATTTTCCCAAGGTCACTTCAGAGGTGTATTTGATTCTCTTGAGGCAACGGTATTCTTAACATTTCTCTCAAACCATGACACCTGTGAAAAATGTTAATTAGGTTTTTCTTCTTTGGCATGGTTTGGACAAAAACCTCTCTCAGTTTCCCAAAATTCATCTTTGATGTCTCTCAAACATTATTTGAGTGCGACTTGTCCCGATGTGTGAAACAAGGAATTTTGTCGAAATGGAGCGAAATGAAGGGGATAGGGGGCTTCTAAATTTTTGGGGAAATTTTTGGGAGTGGGGAGGGATGTTAGGAAGTAGGGGAAAGTGGAACCTCAGAGATTGAGTGAGGGTAAGGGGTCCAAAAGGGCAAAAACACAGGCCCAACCTAGAAAATTGCCAAGTTGTAGCTAGAAACTAGGGTTTGTGCGAAAATGAGGAATTTGGGGAATCTCAGTGATGGGAAGCATTTGGTAAGGTACATTAAGGATAGGGGCAGGTGTATGAACATCAGGAAACAAGTTTTGCCATTGATTTGACCATCCAAGAGAAATTGGCTTCAAAACCCTAGGAGAGGGAAATGAACTTGCCAAGGCACAACTGAAGCATGGATAAGATGGAAAATGACCTTATGGAACTTGACATGATGATGAAAACCCTCTGAATGATGATGGGCTCAGCTGAATAGTGACATAGGTTGGCATTTGGGCAACTTTGAAAAGAGTGAGAGCAAACCATAGACCTAATGCCTAGTGACCAAATTTTGCTTGAAGACTCACTGAAATGAAAAAATTTGACCTTGACACTTCAAAATCACTTTGTAAGAGCACATTTGATCACTGGAGGAAGGCTGGAAAGACTGACACTAACAGAAGCTATGATTCTTCCAGTAGTAGGCTCATATCACTGGCCGATAAAGTTAGAAATTGACCTTAAGTAGGGCCCTAAAAGAAGACTGTTCAGGTTTGAAGCATTTTGGCTCAGGAACCATCAGTTTTTGCCAAAAGTAGAAGAATGGTGGACTACGAGTAGGAAAAATGGGAGAAGTAAAATGAAAACATTCCAATTAAAATTGAAAGAACTCAGACGGAAAATAAAAAAATGGAATAAAGAAGAGTTCAGGGACATATTCAAAGAAAAAAAACACTTAGAGCAAAAAATGAGTGAACTGCAACAGACGATTATAGCAGAATGCATAAATGAAGAGAGAAGTAGAGAGGAGGGAATAGTAATAAGCCAACTTGAGGAGCGAAGAAAGCAGGAAGAGATCTTATGGAAACAAAAGTCCCAACTTCAATGGCTCAGAGAAGGATAAAGGAACTCAAAATTCTTCCATAAGGCCATGATCCAGCACTGACAGAGAAATAGGATTTTCTCAATTAAAAATATGGGAGGACAACGCATAACCCAGCACGAAGAAATGGAATAGGAGCTAGTAGGACATTTTAAAGGTATCCTCACTGAACCTCAAAGGAACAGAACAGAGGCTATAGATAGGATAAGCAATGAAATCCCAAAGATGGTAACCAGGGACCAAAACTTATCATTGATGAGGGTAGTAAACCTGGAGGAAGTGGAGGAAATCGTGAAGGGCCTAAAGAGAAACAAAGCCCCAGGACCAAATGGATATACTGCAAAATTCTACCAAGCAAGCTGGCAGTTCATAGGAAAAGAAATCTTAGAAGTTGTGGAGGAAGCGCGCAGACAACAAAAGATATGTCCCGGACTAAACTCTACTCTTTTAACTCTTATCCCAAAAACTGCACATTCAGAAACAGCTGAGGGATTTCGCCCAATTGCTCTTTGTAATGTTATCTACAAGATTATAGCCACCTTAATGGTCAAAAGACTTAAACCAATTCTCTCCAGCATAATATCCCCAGAACAAACAGGGTTTGTGGAAGGAAGGAAAATCTTAGATGGTCTGGTAGTTTCTCAGGAAGTAATACATACATTGAAACAAAAAAAGGAACCAGGAATGATGATTAAACTGGATCTTTCAAAATCTTATGATCACCTAAATTGGAAGTATTTAGAGTCAATTCTACAGGCTTATGGGTTCTGTAACAGATGGGTGAATTGGATATTGAGCATGATCTCTATGCCCAATTTCTCCATCCTTCTGAACGGTACACCATCTACAACTTTCAATGCTACCAGAGGACTGCGCCAAGGTGACCCCTTGTCTCCATTACTATTTATAATAGTGGCTGAAGGATTGGGAAGGTACATCAAAAAAGAGTTGAGGAGAGCAAAATAAAAGGGTTGAGACTATGGGGAAACAACATCCCTGTTACTCACCAACAGTTCGTAGATGATATTATGCTATTTTGTAAAGTCTCACTGAGAGAGGTCAAAACGGTAAAGGGGGTCCTTGAGTTATTTATGGAAGCTTCAGGCACTGAAATTAACAAGGACAAATCGAGCACCTTCATTTTCAATACTCCTTAAATGGTCAAATCCCATTTGACAAGAACGCTGGGGTTCAGAAAGGGCGAATTACCTACAAAATATCTGGGCACCTTGCTTGCTACAAATCTGCGAAGGATAGCTAATTGGCAGCCTATCCTAGAGAAACTTAAAAACAAATTAGATAATTGGTCCTTTAGGTCTCTTAATATAGAAACGATATTAGTGCTACTCAAATCGACTCTCCAATCAATACCCATCTACTCTCTATTAGTAATGGATGTACCAAAAGGGGTATGCACCAAAATGACGGAAATTTTCTGGAAATTCTTATGGGGAGGGCCAAAACAACAGAAAAAATGGGCCCTAATTTCATGGACAGCCTAACAAAACTGAAGGAGGCAAGGGGACTAGGGCTAAGAGACCCACTTATCTTGAACCAAGTCCTAGCGGCGAAATTATGGTGGCGCTAGATGAACATGGGCAAAGATTTATGGAAAGAAATATGGACCCAAAAATATAACATGCCCACTATAGCGGAAGAAATCATGGGAAAGGGAGAGATGCCAAAAGGCTCTATGATATGGGAGCTAGCGTGCCAAAGCAGAGACATCATAAACAAGCATGCTTTCTGGGAGATAAGAAACGGAAAGATTGCTAAATTTTGGGAGGAAGCCTGGTAGCAGAGGGGAAGAATGGTGGATATTCAGGAGATGCAAAACACTTACAGGGAAGCGAAGGCCAAAGGCTTAATATATGTCAGCGATTACTGGAAGGAAGGAAGAGAAAATGAGATGTGGAAGGATTGGAAAGATCCAGAAGAATGGGACAATAACATCAATGAGGATTTAAAAGCAAGGATTGTAAAAGAGATGGATTCAAGAAGGATTAAAAACAGAACTAGGCCGGATATTCTCAGATGGGGTGGATCTTCAAAAGGGACCTTTACAGTTAAGGAAGCATACCTCATAAAGACTAAACAAGAGCAGGAAGAACAGGTACAGGAATGGAAATAGGTATGGAAGAATAGGTGGTGGCCAAAGGTCACAATGTTTTCCTGGCTGGTGGGAAGAAACCACATTCTGACATGGGATCAAATTCAGAAACGAGGGTTCCAAGGACCACCCAGATGTAGTTTATGTAAACAAGATATAGAAACTCAGGAGCATATCTTAAACTCTTGTAAGGTAGCTCAGCTACAATGGGAAGAGACCAAAAGCCTCTTTGGAAAGACGAATTGAAACCCCCAAGACATAGTACAAACTATATTTCAATGGGGGAAGGGACAATTTCTAAGCCCGGTAGTGAGGAGAGCATGGAGCCTGGCAGTGGGATTCAACCTATGGACCATCTGGAAAGAGAGAAACAGAAGGGTATTCCAAGGTAAGACCATATCCCCAGAGGAGTTATGGAAAAGAACTCAAAGCCTAATAAGAGAAACAATCCTAGTGGAAGTCTGGGACCAGGAGGATTGGAAAACAAATGCAGAAGAGAACCGAATTCTAAGAAGGTTGAATCTAGAACATGGAATGGTTCATCCTCAGCAGCAAAAATCGCAGTGCATACAGATCCAAAGCCCAGTTGTGTTCATTAGTCCCCAAGATGGCTTCATCAAACTTAATTTTAACGGAGCTTCAAAAGGAAATTCGGGACCAGCTGGATATGGAGGAATTTTCAGAGATAGCCAAGGTCAAATCAGGTGGATTTATGCAGACAAAGGAGGAATAATGAGCAATAATGAAGCAGAATTCTCGGCTGCCTATCAAGGAATTAGGATCGCAATAAGAAATGGATACATGAAACTAGAAATTGAAGGCGATTCAAATTTAGTTATAGAGACAATCAGAAAATTGAATAATGGGGAGGCATGGGAACAGGTGCTTAAGAGCTGGAGGACGGCGGGTCTTATCCAGGATTTGGCAGAAACCATAAAACGTATTGAGTATAAGGTTATCCATCATGTTAGGAGGGAAGGTAACAGAGCAGCAGATTTCCTAGCAAATTGGGGATGTAATGAACCCGATGGGACAATGGACAGCATATGGCCAACTCAGCTGTTAGGGACACGGTGGGAGAACCTAAATATAATTACCAAGTAGGATAATAATGATACAACACAGTGATGATCAAGGATACATCCAGACCTCGATTGGGGTGGGAAAAAAGGAAATACATGGTGAAATGATGGTGAGCAATGCGTGGCAGCATAAGCCACCTCTCAGGGCAATCATATTAAGGATTGCAAAGAAGGCATGCAGGAGAAGCCGAAACACAAGACAAGGTACCAAGAGAATAATGGCGAAGGCAGGGGAGAAGAACGACAGTGCTGAGTTGGTTAAATGCAGGATAGGTGGCGTTAAGCTAACAGAAGCATGGGAAGGTAACACAACAGACAGACAGAGGATTAGAAAGGTGGCGAAGGGTGAAGTGATTTGGCAACGAAACCCTGGTTACAAACTCAGAAGAGGGCAGGCGAGTATGGCAGAGGGAGGAAGGAAGGAAGAACAAAACATCGGTGAGGATGGCAAATGGATGGGGCAGGGGAAGGACAAACAGAAGGTCAGAGCATAAGAAAGAATGCTAAGCAAAGGACTGAGGAGGTTGTAAGCTTGCAGGAGAACCAAATTCATCAGGCGCCCAAGGAAGGAGGAGTTATGAACAAGCGGAGGGAGCACAAGTAGATGGAAGAAGAGGGAAATCGCGGGGAAGGAGAAATGGAAACTGATATGGACGAGGGCAGAGCGAAGGGGACTTTTGAGGTTGGGCAAGGAAGTCAGGGCAATACCAGAGGAAGACCATCCAGACGTGGCAAGGGCAGAAGGCGCAGGGGTCGTGGGCGGATTGGGCAAGCTGACTGCATTGAAACTGAGATGCCGCCTCCAAAACATCAGAAAAGAGGATGTAGAACTATAGAGCAGATTGCCCAGGATGCAGAATGAGCATACAACGAGGGAACAAACGTGGAGATAAGACAGATTATTGAGGAATTGGAAAATAAAGTTCTGCAGGAGGCCTCTGACCCAAAAATGGAAGAATGGAACATTCTGCTGCTGGACCCAAGGAATACTAGGGGTCGTTTAACGCTGTATAAATAGGCACTGCACATCTATTGGGTTGTGAAGCGTCTTTTAGCGAAAGCCATGGAACAGGTCATCGAGGAGATGATGGAGATAGCCCAAGGTATCCCAAACCTGAAAAGGAAAATGAAGAATCTACAGCTAACGCTCCTGATGCAGGATAATAGACTCGAGAAAATCCAAATCATGCTGAAAAAGATAGTCACTGCACCGTGCGAGGAGGAGATCAAAATGGAACCCATGGTAGATTGATTAGGCAAGCTTTGTTTTCATATGAATTTTTTGTTAGGCCTTAGAGAGTCAGTTTTGAGGGTAGGTTGGTGAAACTGTAATAGCTGATAGGATTATAGAAACAGTATGGTGATAGGATAAAGTTTATGGTTCAAACATGTTCATGATTTTGCTTTTGTTATAAGTTGACATTCTCAGACTTAGGGTGATCAACAGACCCGGTTTCCCATTGGGGCGGATTGAGGTCACCAATGAATGTACATACTATATGTTTGACTATATATAATAGAAAAGGTTCTGCCATAGCTTACAAAAAAAATTATTTATAAGGATTACGTAGATTATAAGAATTATATTAATAAAAATAACGATTATTAATAAAAATATTTTTATTAATAGATGATAAGTCTTTAACTTCCACTTAATATGTTAGAGTATTAAAGTAATAATGATAGATAAAAAGTTGGATTTTTTTTTTTTTTTTAATTATTAATTAAAAAAATATTATATTAAACTAGGCCATATTAACATTGTATTTGTTATCATTTTTTTGAGTATGTGATATTAGTAATTCATAGTATTGGTCTTTTATATGTAGCAACAAGCTTAATTTATATGCCAAAAATCTCCATAATAAGTGAGGTGAATATGTATATGGTTAAAAATCTTATTAGATATTTTTTTAATAATAATGATAATAATAATAATAGATGACAATTACACATATTGTATCTATTTTAGAATAGAGATTCTAAAATTTTAATTTAATCATATTACAATGATTTGTATTTGGAATAGAACTCCTAAATTCTAATTTAATTATTAATGGTCATGAAATGGATAACATAAATTTAATTTCCATGGAATATTTTAAATATTCATACTAAAGTCATGTGATATACTCATATGGTATCTTTAGTGTAGGAAGATATGAGCAATATGAAAATAAATCCCACCACCAACTCTAGTTTTTAGAATTTTGATGTTTAGAATCTATTTACAAGAATCTCAACTATGTTCAAATACTCATGTGGTATCTTTAGTGTAGGAAGATATGAGCAATATGAAAATAAGTCCCATAACCTACTCTAGTTTTTAGAATTTTGCTGTTTAGAATCTATTTACAAGAATTTCAACTATGTTCAAATCTCTAGAAGTGTCACTCATAAACTGCCAATAGAGTAAGATTTACAAAAATTCACCCATATTTAAATCTTTGAAAGTATCACCATAATACAAAAATTTTAATATTGAGAATCAATTTACAAAAATCTCACAACTGCTGTTCATATTTGTTCCACAAAAGTCCAGCTCATTTCTCACTTTGGAATTGCGCTTCAATTTATTACATTAGTCGGCTCAGTAAACGTTTTGTTGTTAGAATTTAATACGACAACTTAATGATTTTGAAAGCTGAAATGCATGGCCACATGCACTGTTCCTCGTTTTTTTTTCTTTCAAATTTACAGAGGGTTTCAAGGTTCCGTCCAAGCTAGCCAGTTGGAAGAGTTATATTTTATTTTGAATATCTGAATCTGAGCTTCCATTCACGTGCGAAGACAAATTTCTCAACCCAAAGGAAAGAAGGATACGTAATGAAAGGAACATCTCGAAGCGTAAGCGAAGAATGACGCGTATGGGGTTCTATCCTCATGCGAAGAAAAAATTGAAAAATAGAAACATGGGGCCATACATAGATCATGAGAACGCCAGAGTTAACATGTAATGATCACAAATAGAAAAAAGCTTAGCAGAGGAGGCAGGAAAATAACTAGTTCGGTGAGCTACTCTACCTTGTCCTTTTTATTGCTGGAATCTGCCATATTGATCAACGGTCGCTCCATGATAAGACATTCTGAATGAATAAAAAGTATAAGCACGCTGGTGCACTTTCATGTAATCATCCAAAACAAAATCGAAAAATCAGGAGAGGTTATTATTTTGCTTAAATTATGATATAGTAAATTAATGGTTAATTGGGTTTTTGGATAAATAGTGATACTGTATATTTTTAATGTATTTTTGTGATATAGTAAATTAGTGGTTTATTGGGTTTTGGATAGATAGTGATGGGTATATCGTTAATGTATTTCTATATATTCCCATTTTTTTAGTCACAAGTCACCCGTTTAATTTCATATATAATTTAATTTTATT
>APFE031108965.1:87426-98434 GCA_000404065.3 Pinus taeda
GTTATCTGGAGTACACTAGTTGAGTGCATGCATGCATCAACTGTCTGACAACTCACAATTAGTTCCTCAAACAATTTGGAACTAATTTAACTAGACTTAACTCAGTAAACTGAGCTAACTAGTTACAACTCAAATATAACTCAAACTTATCTCCTTAATTAAGGGATAATCTCCTTAATTTAAGGGATAGCTATTGCATGACTTCAAAAAAACTTCTAACTTGAATTTCTCCAACTAATTAATCCATAATGAATTAATTAATTATTTTCAAGCCGCCGGTGAGACTAAATTCGAATTTTAATTCACAATTTTAATTCAAGGACAAATTAAAATTGGAATATTCTTGTTGCCACATTTCAATAGATCTAAGGATCCTGGGATGGCCAAGCCCAAGGATACTATGAGTCCTATGAAGGAAACCAAGCTTTAGAAGCTAACAATGACACCAAACTTCGTTATTTGAATCAATCCAAGTACATCCCTACTAGAAATGAAAGTAGAGTTGCTAAATAACAAGTTTTATCCTCAATAATACTAAGAAATACATGCCCCTAGAGGAAAACTTGAATTGTTAATTATAAAAATAGACGAGGGAGCATCCTCCTTGAAAGGAGGAAGCTTTCCCCTCCAAAATCCCTGAAAAAGTGGATTTGAAATCCAACACTAGGAATCTTCATTAAATAACAGGGAACACATTCCTAGATATTCTCAATTACTGGAGCTCCAAAATATGTTTAATAATTTCATCATGCCCTATTCATTTATTATCTAACCTTGGTCCATCCTGTAGCAGGGAGAAAGTACCTAGATTATCTCATCCTCCAAATCCTCATAATCTGCCCAATATTCTCACAATATTCTACAAAAATAAATAATATTAGACACATAATATGCAATTATCTCTAAACCTTCCTAATGAACATATTAAAGCTAAAAATATGTCATACAATTCAAAAATAGAGGTTTAATGTGCTGAAGGATGGTTAGATGGACCTTAAATTGTGTCTAATTTGGAGGCCCATCATACCCACCTACTGAAAGTGTTTCTCATCCTATGAGCATCTTAGTGACCTAATTGTGCCTCATTCATGTCCATGTTGGCCTCCTTAACATCCCAAGCTACCTTAGAAGGAATTTTGGAACACATTATATTGCTCCATCATCTTCGCCTTCTTCACTAGTCTCTTCTTTTTCTTTTCCAACTTATTCTTCTGTAGATCCATCCTTTTCTCCAATTTTTAATTAGGGTTGTTCTTGTGTCTTAAGAAAATTATCCCTATCTATGTCCATAAAGTTTTCCCATGATACAAGTTTTTGAACATTCTCCACAACATATATGATAATTAACATCCTTGATGAGTATGTGGACTCTCTACAATTGAAACCGGCCCCCCCATGATTGTCATTTTGATTTTCAAATTTTTGAAAACCAATACTCCTTATTTGCTACAAGTTTTAGAGATTTTCTAAGAAATTAGAACACAGGTAAAATAACAGTTTATTCATATTGATTAGAGGAAGGAAAAATTCAGGCTCAACCAAAAACAATCACATTTCCTTTCTTATCTTGCTTAACTCAAAAGAAACATTCAATTTCAATTTTTGTATTCAAAAATTGCTATTAGAATTTTGTTACATGATGCATTGTTGGAGGAATGAGAGGTTTTGCAGGTTTCTTATCCATAGATTATAGAGAAAAATGCGTACTTACCCTTCTCTTAGATGTCCCTCCTCAAATCTAGGGTCTAGTGGATGGAATTTCTCAAAATAGGAACCTTTTATAGCCTTCTGGACATTCATGTAGCACTATATCTTATCATGTAGCAAATTATCTCAATCATATATGAGTATGTTTTGATCCTATAACAGTCTGTCCTAATCCTGTAGCATCACTTTCTAGGTCTTGTATCCTCTATAATGGTCTATGAAAGCAATAGCTATGGTAATTTTTCCTCCAATACCAGTGGAAAGCCTCCTTAGCTTAATTTTTTTTTTTTAGGTGACACATGAGGCTATAGACCGCTTAAGTTAGTAGTGGTTTGGTGGGAGAGAGAAAATTACAAGCCAATCTCAAGAGAAGTTCATATTACTATTATAATTCTCATATTCACATGAGAAAACCTTCACACTTAAATTTCATTCATTTTTAGGGTTTTTTATAGGATATGCAGTGAAGAATTTTTGCAAGATTTCACAAATTTTTTAGTTTGCAAGAGGTGAGGAGGATTAAGTACTTTCCTTTTCCTTGCAGAATCCTTCAAAATTATATGGTTTTGTGGCCAATAATTCTCAAGACAGGGCCCCTTTTTTCCTCTTGGGACAATCCTGTAGTAGGCAGACTATCTCTTGTAGCACCTACTCTATCTCCTGTAGTAGCTGGTCTATGGTCCAGAAGCTTCTCTATGGTAGCTTGTGAGATTCCTGGTGTAGCTTATTCGATCTCCAATGATGGAAGTGAGCCCCTTTACCATTTTTGGAATGAAACTCCTGGTACAAATAAAGCTCAAGGCTGATTTATTCCCTTTTTTGGCTTGGTGGTAGGCTCAACATGTTGTATTATCTGTCCCCATCTACCACATTCACAACTTCCTCATTGACCCGTTGGCCACTTTTTCTTTTTTCCAAGTGTGATGAGGGAAATATAACTTCAACTCAGTATTTGAGGGTGGTCGAGATTGTTGAACCATCCTTAGCTTATAAAACCTCATCTCCCATGCATCAATAACTTTTTTTTAACTATAATATGCTCAAGAGGAGAGGTGAAGAACAATGCATATCTATGCCTACCTGATGATATCTAGTTGCTTGATGTTTGCATGATTTTGTTCAACTAGTGATCAATCTGTTGGCCTCACAAGATGCTATCTTCTATACTTTTTCTTGTGTATAGGTCCTCATTTGATCAAATCTTGATCCAAGACCTTAAGGAATGATCAGGTGTCGACACGTGGCAAGCTCGGAGGCCGCCATATGGCCCTAGAATGGTTATGTAAAATATGTTGGGGTTCGACAGAATCAAACACATGACCTATGACAAGATAGGACAACGCTCTACCACCTCTTCCGAATGTTGTTTCTTAACAAACCATGGATGCCGTGCATATTTGTTTTGTATTGGATGAAGGTTTGTTTTATAAAGCGCGTCAATCCATGCTGTTGATTTGACCTTTCTAGATCTAACGGATATCGTGTCGTTTGTTCACAACTAGCCCAAACGATCTCAACCGTTGATGTATTTTGCTCAATCTAATGGTTGTCGTGCAATCTTGCACAGATTCATGCACGACAGTTAATACTCCGAAAGTACATGAGAAAAGTGGTTTTCCCGTGCTACATGTCGGTATCTCACGTGATAATTTTGGGTTAATCGCATGAATTTGGAAAATACCAGTTACAACCTTTTAGGTGCGTGAGATACCGCTCTCCAGTTATCAATACTGCAGTTGAAGGATTAACCACGACCGCTAAATATATGCGTGATAAGGTCTTATCCCTCATGTACGCACCCAATGGTCACGGTAATATTTACCTCTAATAGTCAACCTGGCAGAGAGGATAAACTTACGTGGATATGCTAAGTTTAGCTGAAGATAAGTGTAGTTTTCCAATATTGGTGGAGTATCCCTAGAGGATATTGCATAAAATCACTCCAAGAGCAGTTTTCGGCAGGGAAACAGAGGAGAAACAGAGGATAAATAGAGGAGAAGCAGAGAAGCAACGAGAGTGGAACAAGAGGCTCGCTAGGCTAATTAGATCCTTCTTTAGTTGATGGTATAGTCCAGAGAAGTTGGGAAAGTCATATTCATGGATAATTTCATCCAGGAAGATTGATGTTGGAGCTTAGGAGCCATTAGAGGTTGGAGGCAGTTGTAGGAGCTACCAGTACTTATTCTTAGCGAACCAAAAATCATTTTTGACTGTAATGAGCCTTCTAAATCCATTGTAGGGATTTGTAGAAGCATTTGGAGACTTCTAAAGGCCATGATGCTATAGGGAAGTTTCAGGCAAAAAAAGGCCAAATTATAAATCTATTTTTGGTGTCTAATATGTGTTAGAGACAATAGAAGAATTTCCAGATACAATTGAGTAATTCTGAAGGAGTTAGTGCCATCTAGAAGCTTAGGGTAGCTCAAAGCACAGATTGAAGGAATCAAGTCTAAGGAAGCTTAGATCTATTTGCAGAGTGATGATAGCCATGACAGGGATATAGAGGGTATTCTAAGCCCATTGGTTCAGTTCAATAACATTTGGAGTTAAGTGTGGAAATTGTAAAAGAAACTTTTCCATAATCCCAAAGAACCAAGTCAAAATGACAAAAGATCAAGGAGACGTAGCCCATGATATATGACTGTTATATGTGCTTAATATCAGCATAAACAAATGAACTTAAAGCACTTAAACAATTAAAAACAAACAACATACACCTATCTCAAGAATTTAATTCCACAAATGTCATACATAAGATAGATCAATTATTTATTAAGCTTTGGAGTGGGAGGTTCTTGTAAGCATAACAAGTTATTAAACCCCCATTTCATATCAGGTGGTATCAAAGTAGGATGCTTGATTGACAAAGAAAAAGGTTTCTTGTTTGACTTGAAAGGTGTTTAAACAGTACCAAGAATTTTACTGTTTGATTGTTTGTAAACTAACTATTTGTTTGAGTTTGCAAAGGTGAAGAGAAAGCTACTGATAGCTAAGTCCAGGAGAGGACAAGAAGGAAGAAGGGTTGAAGGCATTTTCCTTACCCAAAGGACCTCAAGGAAATCCTTGAAGCATAAGAGGGTTTGTTTGCAAAGGCTGCTTGAATAAGAGTTTGACTCTATAGTCATTTAGTTCATAAGTTTTGTCAATAGATTCTGAAAGCTTTGTTAATTTTGTTGAAGTTCTTTGTTCATTTTTATAATGAAAACTTCTACAGGTGAGTCTTCAAAATCCTCCTCCTTCACAAGATTCTTCGATGAATACATGAAGTAAGACTTGTTCATCATGATGGATAGGGTGAAATAAATGTATGAAGATGAAAGGAAGAGCACCAAACTTCGAGAGGAGTTTAATTCCATGAAGGAAGAGAAGCAATTTCTTTTTGACAAATTGTAGGAAATGGAGAGCCAACTTCATATTGAAAATATGAACCTAGGAAGGATGCATGAGATGGAGACACAACTCCTTACTGCCAAAGAAGCCTTAGTCAAGCATCAGTTTGAAGAAGAGGTAAACAATTCTAGTTTGTCTTCAATTTCCTCTCAGAATGTTTATATTGGTTCTTTTGAAAAACATATAAGAGGCATAGAGTCCAAGTTGATGTCAAAAATAGGCTATGAAGGAAAAGGATTGGGAAAACTTGCACAAGGTATTTTTGAGCCAATAATGGTTGAGGAAAGGCCTAAGTATTTGGGTCTTGGCTATGGACAATCTTATGGAGAAAGTTCCAAAGTAGCCATGAAGGCAATTGAAACAATTGCTAGAAGGAGTTTCATTTCAGGTTATTTACCTCAAGTTTGTAAAGATTGTATTCATGGGGAATGCAATAGTTTGAAACATACTTCACAAGAAGAAGGTGTTAATAAGCATGCATTTGAACAAGAGAGTTGTGAAAGCTCTCAAATCATTGAAGAGATTGATGGTGTTCCAAAGCAGGCCACTTCCTCATTCGATTCACCCCCTCATGAAGGAAGCAAAGGTGAAAGAGAAAGGTACAAATCTGATTTCAATCATATTTCCTTTGATTATGTAAAGCATGGTAAATTTCCACATAAGCATTGGAAAAAAATTGCATGTTCCTTTTGTGGTTTGGTTAACCATAGTGTTTCTAGATGTTGGAAGAAAATGGCCACATACAGGAAACTTTTGAAGAAAAGGAGGCAAGAAGCCAAAGGTCCATTTGACAAGGAAAATTATGTTGTAAAGAGGATGAGAATGTGTTGCAGTTATTGCCATAAGCAAGGACATATTGCTGAAAAGTGTTGGATTTTGAATCCAACAATGCTTCCATGAAATTTGAAGAAGGTGGAAAAAGAGAATGGCAAGAATGGAAAGAAAGTTTCCATAATTGATGTGTTTTAGGATGATTCACATGTTGATGTCGATGTGCAGTTAAAGGAAGCACCTTTGATGTGGATTGGTAAGAAATGGTTAGAGTTCTTATCCAATTAAAATTGCATGTCTTTTGATTTGATGCATTTCTTTGCTAATGGAATGCAAGTTGCAGGGTTTTACCGTAAAGGTGAATGAAAATGTTGAGTATGAGACTCGCTTTAATGCAACAAAATTATATTTATTTCAGCTTTGTAAGTACATGTACATATGATTGAGGATATTGTACTTATGATTGTGATTAAGAGAAAGTTGAAGAATGGAATACACACACGAACACAGGGATGTTGATGATTTCCTTGTATTTGAACATGTATGTGTAATTGAATTGATGGTCGATTGCTTTGTTTAAACATGCATGCAATGTCATGTCAACTTAGAAAAGTTGATTTTGCCTCCAAGATTGGAAAAGGGAGATAATGATGAAGTGTTTCACAAAAGGTGGAATTCTTTCAAATTTGAAAAAGAATTGTCAAAGTTCTTTTTGTACATGCTTGACTTGAAGAGTCAGTGGTTCAAAAAAGGCATGTTTTTGTCGGCTTGTTATTTAGTCAATCATTTGTAAATGAAAGTACTGAAATGTCACATGATGATGATTCACATGATGTGAAATTTGTTTCTTTAATGGAGCAAGATTTTATGTCGTCAAATTATGTTGTTTTTGACAAGATGTTAGTAAAACATACTTTCATTGATACAAATTCTAAGTGAGTTCAAGGAAGATGGTTCTTAACAAGAGGACAAGTGCATCCAGGAAGGGAAGTGTTGTCTACCTTCGTGTTTTGGTTCAAAGGCACCAACCATGCAAGGCAAGTGTATGGAGGCTGAAAGAAGAGGGTGTTGTTACTCTCATCTACTGTACAAATCAGTGTATCAATATTTTGCGGTAAAAAAGATTCCTAATTGGGAGGAGTGATCAGATATTGATCGAGGACCTTAAGGACCAATTAAGTGCCAACACGTGGAAAGCTCGGAGGCCACCACATGGCCCTGGAATGGTGATGTAAAATATTTTGGGGTCAGACGGAATCGAACTAGTGACCTTCAGTAAGACAGGACAATGCTCTACCACCTCCACCAAACGTTGTTTCTTAACAAATGATGGATGCGGTGCATATTTATTTTGTATCGGATGGAGGTTTGTTTTATAAAGAACTTCAATCCGCACCGTTGATCTAACCTTTCCAGATCTAATGGATATAGTGTCGTTCACTCACAACTAGCCTGGACGATCTCAACTGTTGATGTATTCTGCTCAATCTAACGGTTGTCACACAATCTCGTGCAGATTCATGCATGATAGTTAATACTCCGAAAGCACATGAGAAAAGTGGTTTTCCCATGCTACATGTTGGCCACTCGGGTTAATCGCATGAATTTGGAAAATACCAGTTACACCCTTTTAGGCACATGAGATACCACTCTCCACTTATCAATACCGTAGTTGCAGGATTAACCACAACCACTAGATATACACACGATAAGGTCTTATCCCTCATGTATGCGCCCAACGGTTACGATAACAGTTACCTTCGACAGTCTGCCTAGCAGAGTGGATAAAATTAAGTGGATATGCTAAGTTAAGCTAAAGATAAGTGTAGTTCGCTAATATTGGTGGAGTATCCCTAGAGGATATTGCATAAAAGCACTCCAAGAGCAGTTTTCGATAAGGAAATAGAGGAGAAGCAGAGAAGCAACTAGAGTGGAACAAGAGGCTCGCTAGGATAATTAGAGCCTTCTGAATCCAATGGGATAGTCTAGAGAAGCTGGGGAAGTCATATTCATGGAGAATTTCATCCAGGAAGATTGATGTTGGAGCTCAGGAGCCACCAGAGGTTGGAGGCAGTTGTAGGAGCTACCAATACTTGTTCTCAGTGAACCAACAGTCATTTCTGACTATAAAGAGCCTTCTAAATCCATTGTAGGGATTTACAGAAGCATTTGGAGACTTCTGAAGGCCATGATGCTACAGGGAAGTTTTAAGCAGTAAATGATCGAATGATCAGTCTATTGTTGGTGTCTGATGTGTGTTAGAGACAGTAGAAGAAGTTTCAGAGACAATTGAAGAATTCTAAAGGAGTTAGTGCCATCTAGAAGGTCAGGGTAGCTTAGAGCACTAATTGAAGGAATCAAGTCTAAGGAAGCTTAGACCTATTTGCAGAGTGATGACAACCATGACAGCAATATAGATGGTATTCTAAGCCCACTGGTTCAGTTCAGTAACCTTTGGAGTTAAGTGTGTAACTTGTAAAAGAAACTCTATCATAATCCCAAAGAGCCAAATCAAGATAACGAAAGCTGAAGGAGATGTAGCCCACGATATTCAGGTGAAATCCTAGATTAAATTTGTTGTTATGTGTAGTTGTTTATTTTCTACATTATATGACTGTTATATGTGTTTAATATCAATAGAAACAAATGGACTTAAAGCACTTAAAAAGTTAAAAACAAACAATATACACCTATCTCAAGTATTTAATTCCAAGGAAAATTTTAAGAATGGAAAATTTTCTTGAAGTTTAAAAACATTGGCGAATCTCACTAATCCCTAATATGCAAATTATAAAATGTTTATTGATATATTTGTAAAATTATTCAAATTTATAATAATTTTATATATAGTCTCCTATATAATGTTGGCGATTTTTAAGGTAAAATAATTTAATATTCTAAAATTTGGGCGAATCGTCTTTTATAAAAATTGGAAATTAGCGAATCCTTTTTGTGGAAAGTCATGGAAAATTAGCCCATTGGGCGAACATTAGCCCCTAAAATTTTCCATGTTTAATTCCACAAATTTCATACATAATCTAGATCAATTGTTTATTAAGCTTTGAAGTGGGAGGTTCTTATAAGCATAAAAAGTTGTTAAACCCCCATTTTAGATCATCATCTAAACAAAACAATATGATGTTGTTGTTTGATATGTCTTTGGCTGATGAAGTCTCACTTTCATACATGTTTTCTTTTGTTTGATATACTAATGCTAAGGTAGATTGGTGACCTTGTAGCTACCTCTCAAGAATGGCGTCTTGATGCTCCAGGGTGGCCAAATCTTGATTATGGAGCTGCAACAGTCCTCTGCCTCTGATTTTGTTGGATCTGTGCAGACTACTACAATATTGGTCTCCTTGCTGTAGCAATCACACAGTTCCTTCTAAGACCACATATTGCTTCATGAACTACATTCAATGACTTAGATAAATCATGGTGAGCCTATGGATAAGAACAAGAGCTCTGATGGTAGTGAAAGCTTGTGAAGAAGGGTTGAAGGTAGAGTCACTTTTTTTGTTTTTTGTTTTTTTCATGAAAAGAGGTGGAATATTGAGAAGGAATTTGGTTAAATGGAGTGGATGAGACATGAAGGAGGTTTGATGAAACTATCTTGACATTTCCTAAGGGAAAACATGATTTTTTGACCCCTTTCCCTAAGCAGATCTCAATCCCATAACACTTTATGTCAATCCTGTAGCAACCTTGTTTAAGCCATATCTCTCAAATGGTAGATTGGATTGACCTAAATTTTTTTGGGCATGTTACTATCATCCATATGCACCTCCACTTAAAAAATCTTGGCCAACGGATGCATGAATCTAGAGAAAAATGAAAATGTTTGTAGGTGATGGAAGTCAATTTATCAAAAACTGTGCATTGGAATTTGTTGGGAAAAATACTAGGGGGGGGGGGGGTGAATCAGTATTTTCAAATCATTAAAATTTTCAATCTCATATCCATATTTATTTATGTGACTTTACTGAAGGGAACCCATGTATGTACATGACTGTTATGCATACAACTAGCTTATATCCAGTAAAATTACTTTTCAGTTAACTCATCATCTGTTTAACTTGAGTCAGTGTATCAATACCTCGTTAAACATTAATTAAATAGTAACCATGTGCATTAAGATCAAAATAAATCATCACACATAAGAAACACATCCACACACATGAATACCATGATTTTTTTAGGTAGAAACCTGATATGGGAAAAAACCATTGCTCTTGTCGTCTCTGTATTCTTTTTATTATAAAGAAAAACTTATTACAATCTTGTACCAACATAGACTCATACCAGCATGCAGGCACCCACCTGCGAAAGACTACAACCTTCTCTCATTCTCTAGCACCCACTGTAAGGGCACTCCAACCCCATGATCTTGTTTATCAACACCCACTCGAAGGGAGATCCAAATTCCTCATTTGTTTTCCCAGCTACCTCTGGAAGGAATCTTCGACTTCATCATTGAAATATGCAACCCTCAACACCTTCATTGACCACATTTCATCAAATTTTCATACTAGATCCGCCTGATACAACACATCACAATTTTAGGCCACGTTTCATCAAATTTTCAGATTAGATCCACTACCATCATTTAAGCCCAAAACCAATTTTCAAAGATGAAACCAATTACTGCAACAAAACACTCAATCATTATCTGAAAAAACTAATCTCTGACCCAATCATTGAATCAACCGAATCAACCAAAACTAAACCAATCAACTAAAAATCAAACTTAAACAACCAGAACAGTCAAATCACTATAACCATAATACCAATGAACATACTGCACAACATAGAAACCAAATTATGTTACTGCAAACCCCCATGAACCATATATCAAAATATATACACTACTTTACAGTAGAAAACCTGTGTGTGTATGTGTTGGAAATAATACTGAGAGGGGGGGTGAATCAGTATTATCAAGTCAAATAGTCCTTTTCAAAACCAAATTGTATACGCTACTTCAGATAATTCAACCCGCGTATATACGCAACTATTCAGAAGTAAAACAACGTATACAGAGCAAACTTTTAATTTACTTAAACTTTCAGATGATGTTTGTTAATCTGAGATGCAACATCAAATAACCAGTAACCAGAGACAGTAAAACAGAGCAGAAAGA